>JAPVLO010001577.1:0-70457 GCA_027257055.1 Cephalopachus bancanus | reverse complement strand
TCTTACTCTGTCACCCAGACTGGAGTGCAGTGGCTGCTCCCGGCCACTACAGCCTCGACCTGCTGGGCTCCGGCGATCCTTCTGCTTCAGCCTTTCAAGTACCTGGAACTACAGGCATGCATTACCATGCCTGGTTAATTTTTTATTTATTATTAACCTCTTATTTTAACCTCTTTGCTCTTAATGTTTGATGTGGAATGTTTAATCTATAGCATGTATATATTAAGTGTACTACTATGTATGGTTTGCAATATTGACTGACTTGTGGTTGGGCCTGAACCCATGTACCCATGGCTCTGACTACCAAATGAACAAGTAGAACTAAGGGGAATTGTCTCCTGGGGACTTCATGTAGCTCATGGTTTATATGATTGAAATACCATCCACAAAATCTGACCTGTGGAAAGACAGGAATGTGTGTTAATCTGGTTATGTCTGACCTTGTGCCACTCATAACAGTGGCCCCTCCCTGTATGATGTACACCCTTTCCAGATTATTCTTCATGTTCTTAGAAGTGGGTGGGCTAGTAGGGGGCAGAGGTTGTCAGAGGTCAGGGTTTTTGTGGATTCCATAAATTGCAGAAACCTTACTTCCACACATGTCCTGGGGTAGCAGTGGTGAGAAAGGGTCTGCGAAGGTCACAGTTATCTGGGGCACCCAGAGAGAGGGACCACAGATGCCCAGGCTTCTGACTCTCTGGGGTTTCCATACCCACGCTTGGTATAAACACAGCAGAATCACTCACCATTCTAGGACAACCCCGGGCTGGTTCACAGCCTTAGAGAGGATGTTGGAGACAAAAGACCCAAGGCTCCCTGCCCTGAATTTTTTGAAGCTCTTTTCTGATGCTGGAGTGACCACCCAACACAATGGTGTTGGATTGCTTAATCACCTTGTTGAGTGGGGAATACAAGATAGGTTTTTGTTGCTTTAGAACAAATTAAGAAATGTGACATCTTAACATCCAATTAAAATAATGACATTGGACTAGATGACCCTGAGATCTCTGCCAGCTCTTGTTTCCCAACAGGTCACATCTGGGTTCAGCTCTTACTGTGGGGGGTGGGGAGCAAAGGTGCCTCATCTCAGGGCTCCTTATCTGTGGTCTAGGCTGCCTTCTCAGACCCATTCCTGGGGAGGTGGGTGGCCCCACAACTCATTGCTGTCTCCTTGGGATTCCACAAGGGGAGAAGGGAGATTGAGCCATTGCCCTTGGGGAAGATGTGATGTCCTCCTGTTTGGTGGAGACCATCCTTTGATGACAAGGAGACTCTCCACAGCTCTCTAGGTGCTCACTTGGTGATGGCTACTGGAGTTCAATCCAGGTAGCTAGTAATTTCCACAAAGCTCCTCCTAGTCAGAGTCATGGATGGATGAGCCAAAGTCACATGCTGGAATCTGAACCCAGACCCATCTGACTCCAAAACTTAAGCACTTGAAAGAGGAGACAGTGTGCAGGCAATGAGGAGGCAGGTGTTCAGGGCAGATCTTGCCCTCCTGGACTTTTCTTGGCAGCCCAAGGGTGACTTGGCCTTGCCGTGGCAGACCAGCTCTGATCTTATCAACATGTTTGGGCCTTGGGCAGGGAGGGTGGGCTATGAGGACTGGTGAATTTGCCTCACAACCTGAGGCCAGCCTCCTTTTTCCAGTGACCTTACAGGCCAACCTTCCTGGCACTTTTGGCCAGGTTGTGATTCAGGCATAGTGAGATCACCAGGAGGTAACCAGACATGGGATCATCCCAAGTGACCTCAGTTTCCTTTCCTGGATGATAGAGGCTGAACTTGATCATCTCCCAGGCACTGTATCTGGATGATCCTAGAAAAGCCATTTCTAAAAGGCCAGGCTGAGAAGCAGAGTTTCTACTTTAATGCAGGTCAGAAACTATTTGGAAAGTTTTGCCAAAATGCCAGCCTGGCTCTGTTTGGAACAGGACAGTGAGGATCACATGATAGAGGCAGCCTCTGACACCTCATGGGACTAGGCTAGGTGGGGAGGGACAGCCAAATGATCCTGAGAGTTTGGCACTTCCAGGATTATGACCTCTCATGGCCAACAGTAGCCTGAACTGGGAGCATGGAGGGTGCTCCACTCCCTAGTGGGCCCAGTGTTGGAGAGGTTGGCCCTCATGGCACTGCAAAAAGCCTTGTCTCTGATGATAAAAAGCACACATGCACATATAAAATTTGGAAAATACAGAGAAGTGTAAAGAAGAAAATTCAAATGACCATAGCCCCACTACTCAGAGATGCCTACATTTAGAGTTTTATCATGTCTTATTTGAGTATTTTTAAAGCACATCTTTATGAAATCAAAACTGTACAACTGTAAGTCATGCTCTACACATACAAGTCATGCTCTACACTGCATGCATTGGCCAGGAATTATTTTAGCAACCCCCTATCTTTTGATATTTAATTTTTTTGTTCTTTGCAATTACAGGCACTGAGGTGGTATTTACATTTATAAGTCTTTTCTTAGGAGGAGACCTATCTGGATATTTATATATTATTGTGAAAAATGTTCTTTCCATTTTTAAAGTTCTTGAGACATGATGTCAAATTGTTTTCTAGAAAGAACATATGCACATCAGTAGGATCCCACAGGTGTCAGAAAGAGTTACAAAATGCAGAAACAGGGCATTTGGGGCTCCCTAGTGTTGGCCCAACAGCCCTGACCCTGGTGGGTCCCAGGTTTGTCTCTCATCCATGGGCAGTGGCCATTATCTCTGGTGACCCTGGTCATCAAGGGACCTCCATTCATGGGGGATGCTGGGTGAAGGCTGACAGGGCAATATGATTTAATATTATTATCATTATTTTTTGAGTTGGAGTCTCATTCTATTACTCAGACTGGAGTGCAGTGGCACACTCACGGCCACCACAGCCTCTACCTGCTGGGCTCACGCGATCCTTCCACTCAGTCTTCCAAGTAGCCAGAACTACAGGCGTGCACTACCATACCGGGCTTATTTTTTGATTCATTGTAGAGACGATTTATCACCAAGTTGCCCAGAATGGTCTTGAACCACTGAGTTCGGGTAATCCTCTCATCTCAGCCTTCCAAAATTATGGGATTACAGGCTTGATGTCCAGCTGCAATAGGATTTAGAAAGTTTCCCTCCCACAGTGTAAGTGTGCTCCTGTGTAGACACCACCGTCCAGAATAACTCATGCTCTAAGTTCCAGATGGCTGAGGATTGGAACAGTAGCCAGGCCTGGATCAAGTCTGACTGCAGCCAGGTCTGCCCAGAAGGTTCCATGTGTGCTTGGATGGAGGGATCCCACCTGTCTTGAGCATAGGTCATCTTCCTGCTTTGAGCTCCAGGGTCCCAGGGAGCCTGCTTTGTCCTAGTGCCAGCCATCCTGCAAGTGTGAGTGGGTTTGTGCCCCCAGGAATCCTACACTGCTGATGACTGGAGCTGCCTATGACTGGGTTGGAGATGGGAGGTGATCTTGGGAGGCAACCTGTGTGCCCCTTACAGAGCAACAGGGTCCCTGTCACCCACAGTGGCAGCTTCAGTGATAGTTGCCTGTTCCTCTTGCCTTTTCTTACTTTCTCACTCCCTCTGTTGTGCTTCCTGGGCTCATTTCCCCAAACAAATCACCTGCACCAAGTCCTTGTGTCAGGTTCTGCTTCTGGGTGAACTCAAATTTGGACAGGGGGTACGTGATTACATCCAGCTATGCAAAGATGAGCCAACACCTGTGTTAATGGTGCACACATTGGTTATTTGAACCTTTGGCAGAAGGAACTGTCAGAAGTCCCCTGACTGCTGTGCCACTCAAACTTGGGTGACAGCTGGTGTCTGAGGTTGGAGGAGGCTAGGGGAGTCAGAACCATGGAGTATGCCTGACACTTGCTGGGGCATCCATTGACTGGTTGCACTGATGATTGTAGCTAATTTAAAACATCATTTTATAAAAAAATTTAAAAAAGACTAATGTATTATGAATAAAGCATAAAGTTGGCTGGGCCCAGTGGCTCACACCTGTAACCCAGCACTTAGGGAGACCGAGGTGTGAGGATTGCTTGAGTCCAGGCATTCAAGTCCTGCCTAAGCAACATAGTGAGCTTGTCTCTGCAAAATATAAAAACAAATTACCAGGTATTGTGGCACACACCTGTAGTCCCAACTATGGCAGAGACTGAGACAGAACCCGGGAGATCAAGACTGCAGTGAGCCATGATTGTACCACTGTACCCCAGCGTGGGTGACAGAGTAAAACCCTTTCTCCAAAAAATAAAAAATAAAAAAGGATTTAACATAAAGTCGGCATGAACTTTGAGGATCAAACAAGAGAGACTACAGAAATTTCACATTTTCAGAGAGCTGTTCTGATTTCCCAAGAGCCCCAGGAGATTCAAATTGACCATTCTCTGCCATGTGCTCCCTTAGGGACTGAGGGAGGACTGTGAGTGACCTCGACTCCTGCCTAGAACTCCAGAGTGGCAGATCTCATCCGTATTTTTATCTTGTCCATGCAGTGAGGTGGGTATGTAACACCAATTACTTTTCTCCTCATTTCAGCCACCAAGAGTTTAAAAATTGTCTAAAGTTAAAGACAGCCAGGGCTCACCTAGACAGAACCCATGTCTTCAGGCATGAGCTACAGACCTTTCTCCTCTATGTGCTCCTTTGGGCTGTGCTTCAGTGCCACATGGCTATTTGGGAGAGTTTAGGCACCATCAAGATTGGAAAGTTGGTTGCTTTAGGAAATGTACTATTTGTTGGACAGCTATGAACTCACAATCCTGACTTGGGAAAAAGACTGATCTTGTCCATACGTAACAGGGAGGAGGTTGCCCTCTAACATTCATTCAAGCATGTTTCCACCTGAGTGCACATGGGTTGGTGGAGAATGCCACTGTGGTCGTTTTTGCCAAAGGCACATGCTGTCTTCCTTTCTCGTGCTGTACTGGTACTGATGTGTGCATTTGGGAAAGAGTCTTGTGTCTAGCCAGGGTTGGAGCTGGCCTGGACTGTTTCACCCCATCCTAGCACTTGCTTCTTGGCCCAAGTCCCACCTGGGCCCACAGCTGTCTTGAGGGACCTGGGAAGAGAGGAGAAAGCAGCAGAGGTGGTGGCTGGGATGGTTCTCGAAAGAAACATGTTTGTGTCAGAAGACTGCTCGCACACTCTCCTCTCTAGGGATGGGAAATGAGATTGTTGAGCTAGTTCAGGGTTCATGGGAAAATGGCCCACCATCCTTCATGGGACCTGGACTAGTTTCTCCCTAAAGTCTTGGTAGGTGACAGAACACATGAGGGATGGAGGCTGGCACCTGGGTTCCGGATACGGTAACCTGTGATGTGTCTGTACCTGCCCCCACTCGCCCCACCTCCATTGGACTGTGCAATTTTCTATTGATTAGAAGGTTCTGGTGAGGAGAAGGGGGAAGAGGGCTACTTCCAAGTCTCAGGAATGTTGTCTGTCCATCTGCCATGACCACGGACTCACTGAGAAAAGAGTTGGAATCCAGTGATTACAGCACATGGTGGCTATTGCCAGCCATAATCCTATAAATATGAGGATAATAGAGCCAGCCCTGGAACTTGTCCTTCTCGGAACTGGTGCATCCTTATGATGTCATGAGAGTACTGATATGGGTACTGATATGGTTTACAGATGCAAACTCACAGACTTATCATGGTAAGTGATGAGTGGCACCATTCTTAAGTGGGAGTCATGGGTACTGAGTGCTCAACCACTGTACTAACACCTGCCACACCCTGAGCCCCCTTTCTGTGCCTGGACTCCACAGGCATTGCTCCACAGGCATTACTTTGTTTACATCTCATAATAACTTTCATAGAGGTACTGTTGGTAACGTTGTCTCAATTGGGACTCAGAGAGGTGCAGCGATATTCCCTGGTCATACAGCAGATTAGTGGTGACCAGGATCTAGGACCCTGGCTTGTCTGATCCCAGAGACCTTGCTCTTTATCCCCGGGTTGCAGCCCCAAGGCCATGGGGACCCTGGGGAAGGAGGATTCTCGCAATCAAGAGGCCAAATCAGCTGAGATCACAAGACAGGGGCGATGCCCAGGTCGCAGTTATACCCTTCACCCTCCCCCAGTCATGTAACAGTGCCTGTGTCCCCAAGAGGATGACTGAAGCAAGGCTGAGGCATGCATCTTGGTGGCAGTCCACAGAGCAGCACTGGGCACCCCACGTGCCAGTCCACACACAGCTGTGAGTCTTGGGTTACTAGGCAGTTGAAAAGCCTCCAACAGCTTTTTCCCAGGCTTTCAAAAATATGTAATAACCTGGACACACTGATTAATAAGGATTTTTCCATAATTAAAAAGCCACATTGCCATCCCGCCACTATGGTAAGCTGCCGGAAAAGTCTAGTAGGAAGCTACTGGACCTATTTGTGTCATGAACATCCCTGTTGCTAATAGTTGGCCAGGAGAAGCATTACTAGAGATGGAGAGACCAATAAGGGAGTTGTTTCAAAGCCCAGTTGGGAGGCAGGGAGGCTCTGAACCAAGGAAGGGGTCAGAGGCATAGAGGGAGCTTGCATGCTGGAGTCACTGTTTCAATGGTGCCTGGTTTAAGACATGCCTGCAAATTCTTGGACACTCTTCCATGGAGAGGTAGTCTTGATGTCCACCCCCGAATCCCCTGGAATTTCAGCTAATGTTCAAGGTGACTGATGCAGTGTGACAGTAGGTGACTTCTGACCGTAGATACTGGTTCCCTATGACACTCACCATTGGAACCTGGACATCCGTCTAAAGAAACCTGACTGGCCTGAGGTGCCATGCTAGTTGGAATGTTGTGCTCTGACAGCCCCAGCCAAGGCCCAGTTGAAAGCATCAACTGCTGGACAGGTGAGTAAAGACAGCTCTAGATGCTTCTAGACTCCTGAGTCTCCCCAACTAAGTTCCCAGACACTGTGAAGCAGAGACAAACTGTTCTTGCTGTGCCCTGCTTACCATCCTGGATTACAGACTCCAACCCATAGATGCAGTATAACAGCTGTTTGATGCTATGAAGTATTGGGCATTTGTTATATAGAAAGAGTTACTGGGTAGACTAGGGGTAAGGTACATTCCAACTTGAGTTGCAGCTGTTGGAGTGGAGGGGCCTAGGGGACACAGATTGAAGTGTCCAGGGAGGCAATGGAGGAACTCCATAGTGGTTAACATCTATGTTCCTCCTCAAACCAGCACATCAGGTGAGTCCACTCCTGGACCCTCCTCACAGTGCTGTGCACATCCTTCACAAATGTAGTAATTCCCCACGGAAGTGCAGCCCCACCTGAAGCCTCATGAGAAATGTAGCTGTCAGGCTCCACCTGTTGTGACAGCTTCCTGGTGTTTCTGGAGCTCAGTAAGGGCTGGGATGCTCTGGTCTCACAGGTCATGTAGTACTTCCCAGCTTTCCATTTACAAGACTGAACTGCAGCCTTGTTAAACCACCACCTGCAGGGTTTGATTGGCCTGATGGGTTTGATGACTGAGCAACTGGGGAGACCTTGAACGCATGTGTCTGACTTACAGGAACTGTCAGGACTGTATGCAGTGATCACCTGTGGGCCAGTATGCTGCGCTGTAAACCCAGGGGCAGCTCTATGGGGTGGAGCCCAGCATGGGAGCTTGTGGGAGCCCCCCAAGGAGCAGAAGGTGACATCTATTACTGTAGCTGTTCCCTCACCTCCTGGTGTTGGGGTTTGGCCAGCCAGGGTGGGAGGAGTCTCTGTTCACTGTGTTTAGAGGTCAGCCATGTGGCTGAGAACCTTTCCCAATAAATAAACAGCCCATGGAAAGTTGGAGGGTAGGAGGAAGTCCTGTCCCAAGAGCAGACGATGCTCAACTCATGTGGGGTGGCTTCCACACAGCCCTTGGACCCAGGGACATTTTCAGGAGGCTGCCTCAAACCTGACTGTTAGATGTGTGGTTTTGTTTATATGACCAAGCAATGTGAAAGGTTAAGTTCTCACCTGGACCCTGGAGCACAAATTGGTTTGGTGACTGGGATGGAGCAGTGGTCAGGGAAGGACAGGTGTCCACATGAACCAGTGACTGCAGTATTGGAGGCTGCTACTTGGGCCACATCCAACCAGCTGTGTCAATGTCCTGCTTTGCCTATCTGTGTGGATGTCTATGTGTCTCTATGGATATCAGTGTGCCTCTGGGTCTGTGGACATGTGTGTGTCTGTGGGTCTATGGGAGTGTGTGAGTGTGTGTGTGTGTGTGTGTGTGTGTGTGTGTGTGTGTGTGTGTGTGTGTGTGTGTAGCTTCTCTGAGCTCCTGAGAGTTTTGAATCACTGGTCAGAAGTCGACTGTATCTGCTGCACTGGGCTTACAGTTGCGGGGTGGTGCTACCTGCTTCACATGATGGCAGATGACAGGTGTGAGGCTACTTTTAGTGTCCCTACTTCACAGGTGAAGAGTGGGGTTCCAGAAGGCCCTGGGACTCCCAAACATCACCTGTTTATTGTGCAGTTGGTCTGGGCTTCAGGCCAGTTTGACCGAGAGATGAATGCTTGGCCATTCCCATGAATGAAACTTCTTGGAGCCAGGAAATGCCCCAGGTAACTGCTCCAGGACAAAGGCCAGGATCCTTGGTCCAAGTTTCAGTCTTGGAATCCTGTATATCTCCAAAAGCCTCCATGACTCTCAGTACTCAAGGGGATGCTGTATATAGATTCACAAACAAGACACTGAGAGCCACCTTGGGCAACTTTGTGACCCACCTTTGAGCTGATATGGCAGATCCCATGGGCGGGTCTCCCAGGTGAGGCTTGCCTTTCTGCTGAGTCAGGAGTTCACATGGTTGGCACTGGTGGCTATTTCCTGTGCTTGCAAAGGCTATTGGTGGGCATCAGGTCAGCCTTGGTGTCCCACACTGTGAAACCACCTGTGACAACTGAGTGGGGAATAGATGACTGCTGATTCCAAGATGTCACTTTGCTGCTGAAATGTGCTGATTTAAAATGTGCTGGTTTATGTATTGCTGAAATTGTTTCAAATGGAATTAGGCACCTAAATCAAATTTGCTACATAATTTCTCTTTTAACCATCTACACAGTACACTATTTGCATTATTAACTCTATGTACATGCGGTAAACCAGGATGGCCAAGAAAGTAGAAGGGCCTGAGTCCTGAAATGATTTCAACCTTTTTATTTATTATGATTAAAATTATATTACTAAAATATGTTATGGTAGAATGCAGGAGCACTTCTCTTTTATTCTTTTTTGTTTTTGTTTTTGAGTAGGGGTCACACCCTATTGCCCAGGCTGGAGTGCAGTGGCATAATCATGGCTCACTGAAGCCTCAACCTCCTAGGTTCAGCCTCTCTACCTCCCATCTCCGCCTCTCAAGTAGCTGGGGTGACAGATATATGCCATTATGTCTCACTAAATTTTTTTTTTTTGAGTTGGAGTCTCACTCTGTCGCCCAGACTGGAGTGCAGTGGTCACTTCCGGCCACCTCAGCCTCGACCTGCTGGGCTCTGGCGATCCTTCCACCTCAGCCTTCCAAGTAGCCAGAATTACAGGCATGCACTACCATGCCCGGCTGATTTTTTTTAATTTATTGTAGAGATGAGGTCTCGCTGCCCAGGCAGGTCTCGAACCTGCGGGCTCAGGCAATCCACTCACCTCAGCCTCCCAAAGGCGCGGGATTACAGGCTGAGCCACCAAGCCCGGCTCTGTCTCACTAAATTTAAAAAAAAAATTTAGAGACAAAGTCTCACTACTTTTCTCAGGGTCTGAACCCCTGGGCTCAAGCAATCCTCTCACTTTGGCCACCCAAAGTGTTGGGATTACAGATGTGAGCCACCACAACTGGTGCACCTCGATTTTAATGGAGCATGTCTACCTACAATGTAGGAGTTGTTATACCCAGTTTCTGGGGGAAGTAGGGCAGTTTATTATTATAGCCTGAGTTGTAGGAAAGGAAGCAGCTCAGTCATTGAGGGATTTGCCGAGGTCACACAACCAGGGACAGGGGAGCTGCCATCTCCTCAGGCCTATTGTCTCCAAACCTGGACACATTCTCCAATCTGATGACACTATTAACATAGCCACCATGTGATCCCTGCCAGGCTCATTTTGTGTGCTTGTATTCTGTCACCAGGACCTTGTATGGGAAGAGGAGTGAGTCGGGCACCATACCCTTCCCTAAACTTCTAACAAACTAGGGGGTGGAGGGGTATGGTTGCCAGATAAAATAGAGGACATTTGGTAACATGTGCATTTCAGGGAAACTATGAATGCTTTTGCAATATAGGTTTATCCCACATATTGCATGTGGCATACTTAAATTAAAATGTATTTATCGTTTATCTGAAGTTAAAGTTTAACTGAGCTTCCTGTTCCTTGCCTGAGTGCCTATAACTCTGGTACCTAAAGGCGGTGGGGGAAGGATGAACTTTTCTTGCCATTTACTCCTTCAACCCCAGAAGCTCTCACTGCCAGTCCACCAGGCCCTGGTTTCCTTTGTGCCTTGAGGGAGGCTCAGAGGCTACACTGGGCAGACCCTGGGTCACAGAGGGGAGGCATGATTGCCATATGTCCTTTCATGATGGGCTCCAAGCATGGACATGGACTTGGTTCTGGCCAACTCTCTCTTTGCCCTCAATCAGTAGCCTGGCCACTTTGGAGAGAAGGATGAGAGTAGGACCCATCTTGGCACTGGGCAGGTCACTTCACTTCTCTATGCCTCAGTTTGCTTATCGGCAAGAAGAGGGTAGTTACAGCACCTGCTCCCCCAGGGTCATTTTGGTGAGCAAATATATTAATGTTTGAAAAGTTCTTGACATTGTATCTGGCATTATTAAGCACTGCTGAAGAATTTGTGAAACACTATGAATGCCATGGGACCAGCCTGAATATCCTGAGCAGGGAGTGAGGAAAGATGCAAGCCAAAGCCACAGCGACCCATGAGAGGGGGAGGGTTAAGTGTCTTTTCTTGGGAAACCTTTCTACTTATTTGAAAGGAAACATGATACCTCCCACTTATCTACTTGCCAGAATTCTGGGTTGGAGGGATTTATAAGGCCTGGGTGACAACCTCTCTGCCGAGGAAGCATTGCCATTGGAAAAGAACAGTCCTCTGAGATCCTGGATATGATTCCAGGCCCAGGAAGCCTTAGCAGCCCATTTGCTAACCCCCTGCCTAATCTGGGGCCTCATCCCAGCTCCCAGCACTGAGTGGGGCAATTGGTCCCAATGCCCTCTGCCCACCAGGAAGTGGCTCCCTGGATCAGGAACCAGTGCAAAGCCATCCCTGCATCCAGACTCTGGCCTAGCCATGTGTGTACCCACAACTGTTTGCTGAGAGAATGGAAGGCAAACAGGTGTTCAGAATGGGATCTTGTCATGTAGAAAACTCTCAGTCAAAAAAATGTGTCCACTTTAGAGTTCCTGCCGTTTTGAGTGACTGTTCCTTCTGCTCCACACAATTTTCTCTTACAGGCTGAGGTGCTACACAACAAATTCCCTTGCCTAGGTATTATTGGGCTCTCAGCAATTTTTTCCCCACAGATAGGGTCTTGTTCTGTCGTACTGACCGGGATGCAGTGTTGTGATGTCCTTTACTCTAAAAGTCACTATCTAAATGTAAAATGCAGCTGTAACTTAAATTCTATACAATGTTGTTCACATGGTTAATATATAGGTACCTACAACTCTGGACTATAAAAGTGGACTGTGAGGCTTGAAGGGTGGGCAGAACCATTTTAGAAAGACCTCAAGTCCGGCTCTGCTCCCTGGATTCAAATTCAGAAATAAACTTCTTACTGCCAGTTTCTTGCCCCTTTCATTTACTGATAACAAGGGAGAGCAGCCAAGTGTTACTTGGACCATAATATTGGATTCAATCAATACTCCCTCCTCAGCCTCCTGAGTAGCTGGGACCATAGGGACACACCACCAAGCCTGACTAATTTACATATTTTGTAGAGATGAGGGACTTGCTATGTTACACAGGTTGATCTCAAACTTTTGGCCTCTAGTGATCCTTTTGTCTTGGCTTCCCAGAGTGCTGAAATTACAAGTGTGAGCCACCATTCCTGGCCAATTTATCTTTCTTTCTGAGCAGAGGAATCTTCAGTAGAATGTAAGATGGGACAGTGGTTTTTAAGATACCATACCCAAAAAATGGGGATCTCTGTGGCCTGGCTGCCACCTCCCCTTGGTAACTATCACTCATGGCTCTGACCACACCTGTGTGTATATATATATGTCTGTGTGTGTGCGTGGTGACTTTCATGATTATTCCCATTTTACAGAGAAAGAAGCTGAGTCTCATAGAGGTTAAAAGACTTACTCAGGCTCACAGAACCAACAAGTGGTGGAGTTAGAACTTGGATCCAGGCCATCTTGCTCTAAAGTGTGTGCTCCAAAATAGTGATTTTCTGGCTTTGTGCTACAGGCCTCCTGTGGGCAGGTCCTTTTAATTACAAACCAGCGATTATCCATTCAGCAGCCTTCTCTGAGCACCTTTTACATGCCAGCTTCAGGGATAGGTATGGGAGATGGAGAATTCAGACTCAGCTCTTGCCCTCAGGTACTTGGGCATTAAGGATAGATACAGACAGGTGTGGTTGGAGCCATGAGTAGTAGTCACCAAGAGGAGGTGGCCACTGGACCACAGAGGCCCCCATCCCAAATAGATTAGCCAGTGGATATGTCTTGCTGCCTCTTGCCCCAGGCCTTATGGTCACCTCCATCCCAGTCCTCTCCCAAGCCTTCAAGGCCAGACCCTCAGCTGAGTGTTCACAACCACATTCCTCTCCCCTCCCTCCCTCCCTCCATTACCCACAGAGCTGAGCTAAATGATCCGATCCAGTATGGACAGCTGCAGGTCTTTGAAGACACACAAACTTTTGCTTTCTGAAGCCCAAATAACCCTTCAGGGACAAGGACCTTCACTCTGTGATGTGTGGCTTCCATTCGTCTTTCTCTGCTGTCTTTCATCACATGTAGTTAGATCCTCTTGAATAAGATGTGTAATCCCTGGCCAGTAAGCCTGCCCCAGAGTAGTGGAGCCATCTATAATCATGAGATCCTTTGCCTTCATTCCTGGGCTAGCAGAAAGGATGATGGGCTGGTGGGAAACCCAGGCAGCTGGTGAGAAAATACAGGCAAACTCTGCCAGCCCCAAGGAAGACACATCTGCAGCCTCTGCCTGGAGCCTGGAAAGCTGTCAGGAGTTGACTGCTATCTTCTTGAACATCCTGGGAGAGCCTCTCATTCTCATGGTCAGAATTTGACATGCTCCATCTTGAAGCCAAAGTCTATAAGAATACAAGTTCTTTGAGATCAGACTTAGTGTGTAATTTGGGAGAACACATTTCAATTTCAAGATGAATTATGAGCATAAAAATATTTGGAGAGCTTCATCTTGTCTCTTCACATGGATTGAAGAGAAAGCTGGTCACCGTGGAATGGACTCCGGTCATTTACAAATGACCATTCAGCCATTTGCTCATTCGAGAGTTAATGCCTACTGTGTTCTGTTCCAGGCAGTGAGGATGGAGATACTGGTGCCTGCCCCAGCAGCCCCACTCTGGCTGAGGGCCACTACAGCCAGGACCAGCTAGGCCCTTCCTGATGCTCTAACTCAGTGAGCGGTAGGGCCATCTGGAGAAAACGATTAAGCTCTGAGGTACCACTCACAGCCTGCGGGCTGGGTATCATCTTTCTCCATCCAGGAAAACATCAAGAGAGTGGTGAAGAACCTGGATTTAAACCCCTGACTCTGCCACTTCCTGGCTGGGTGGCCTTGGCCAAGTTACTTAACCTCTCTGAACTTCAGCTTGTTTAGGAAAACAGGGCTAATTGTCTCATCTACCTCATAAGGTTGTTGTGAGGATAGAGGGAAGCAGTGTATACACAACACTCTGCACACAACTTGCACACCGTGTGCACACAGCACTGGCACAGAGACTGTCACTCTAATTATTTTTACCTCTGCACCTGCAGGTTGAAGCACAGTTTCACATGAGCTCTAGGCTCTGGTCATGCTGCTGCCCATCTTGGGGCTTCCAGAGAGCTTCTGCAAGCAGACTCTTCTCTGCCATGCAGGACTCTTGGTGACCACCTGGCTCAACCAAGCTTTTCAGCCAAGGTTCTTCCCACAGGCAGATATTGAATAAAATATTCCTTGAACCTGTTCAGGGATTTTCTGCTCCCTACTGTTCTGCTCTTAGAAATGCCTTTCTGCCCTTGCAGTCTCCCTGGTCAAGACTCTATGTGCAGGCACATCTATGGAGCCACATTCTCCAGGAAGCTTTTTGGATTTCCCCTCTTCCAGAATATCTTGCCTGTCCCTCTATGGCTTTTCTCAGTGGGACTGGTAAGGGCAGAGATTGACTTTTCCTAAGCCTAAACCCAGTGTGTGTAGGGGCCCCTGCAATGCTGACCCTGTCTGGAGATGGATGACTGGACACTGGCAGGGACACAGCAGGATGTGGGGGGCATGGCAGAAAGGCACCAGTACAGCCTGAGGTCTGAGGCCAAGGAAAAAGCAGCTGCATGCCCTTGCTCTGCGTGTCCTCAGCTAGCTCCATGACTTGGGGCCAGGAGAGGCAGGGCAGAGACCATGGATAGGTCAACAGTGCTGAGTAGGACAGCTGGTGTCTGAGTTTGTGTCTGCACTTGTTTCTTTAAAGGAGCAGTGGCTTCCGTTTTCAGGGTACTTTTGGTGAATGTTTCCAGGCAGAGGGTTGACCCCAGGGCTAGGCTTTCCCCATGGGATGATGCTGTGGTTGCTTCCCAAGCAACTGGTTCCTGCTTTCCCCGCAGGGGCTACATTTCCTGCTGGTTTCAGTGAATGAGGCCAAAGTCTAGAGGTTTCAGGCTTAGGTGCCCTAGAGTTCACGGGTGGGGGACCTAAGAAAGACATGCAGTTCAGGAATCTTAGAACTGTCTTCTGCATCACCCTGGCTGTTTTTGTGGGATGCTTCTTGATGAATTCCCTTTACTTCTATACCCTGTCCCACAGAGCCCTGCTGGGATCACAGCAGGGTCTACAGGACCCACTTCTCAGCTAATGAGTTTGAGAAGCCCCTTTCATACAGAGTCACATTCCCCAGTGACATTTTTTTTTTGAGTTGGAGTCTCACTCTGTCGCCCAGACTGGAGTGCAGTGGCCGCTCCCGGCCACCGCAGCCTCGACCCGCTGGGCTCCGGTGATCCTTCCGCCTCAGTCTTCGAGTAGCTGGAACTACAGGCGCGCGCTACCACGCCCGGCTGATTTTTTGATTTATTGTAGAGATGAGGTCTCGCTGCCCAGGCGGTCTCGAAGCTCAGGCAATCCACTCACCTCAGCCTCCCAAAGGTGCGGGATTACAAGCTGAGCCACCGAGCCCAGCCTCCCCAGTGACATATTAAAGATTTGGAGAAATCCTGCAGTAAGGAAGCTCTTTTGACTTTAAGTCAGGGGTTGGAAAAGTTCCCTGTAAAGGTCAATGTAGCAAATATTTGAGGTTCTGTCACAGTGATTCAGCTTAGCTGCTATAATGTCCTAGCAACCATGACAAGACCTATATCAGTTTTCCAGCCAGGCTTTATTTATTTTGAGTAGAGGTTTCACTCTGCCCCCCAGGCTAGAGTGCAATGGCATGCTCACGGCCACCACAGCATCAACCTGCTGGGCTCAGGTAGTCCCTCAGCCTCAACATTCTAAGTAGTTGGAACTACAGGCATATACCACCAAGCCTGGCAAATTATTAATTTAGTTATTATAAAAATGAGGTCTTGTCAATTTACCCAGAGTGGTCTTGAGCCCCTTGTCTCAGGCAATTCTCTTGTCTCCACCTCCCAAAGTGCTGGGATTATAAGCATGAGCCACCATATCTGATCAAGGCTTTACTGACAAACACAGAAAATGGTTGTACTTGGCCTGTGAGCTGTAGTTGCTGACCCTGATTTAAGTTATCATCTTCCTCCCTTGCTCACCCTCCTACATTTCATGGCAGCCATTCATCTGCCAGAGCATGGTTGAGGCAGTCACTTGTTTTCAAATCAGGGTGATTGTGTTTCACGTCCACGATCCATTTTTTAAGTTACTGTGTCACTCACAGCTTTAATAATTTAAGACGTATTTCCCATAGTACAGAAAAAGGACATGGTATGAATATTCACCAACTACAGTAGGACAGCAAGCCTAGCTTACAACTCATTCAACCTCAAGTGGCTTCTGCTCAGACCCAGTCCACTCCTGCCCCCCAACCTCTCAAGCCCCTAATACAATCAGAACCATCTGCCCCCTACCAGAAGGGCTTGGATAAGGGGTGCATCTATCCCACAGATCACTGCTAACCTGTCAGAGTTGGTGATGACCTGTCCCAGAGACTGCAGTTGCATTCAGAAAATAAAAATAAGTGTATTTTTTTCAAGTATGCAATTATTGACACATTTTGAACATTTCACAAGAGAGGGATTTGCATTACTTTACATTTTACCTGCAGGGAAGCTCTCTTGACATGTTTATGCCTCCTTTTCTCCAGTATTTAAATCACCTGTGATGCTTCTGCACACCTATTAACACTCCACAGGCTGTGGGTCCCATGGTGTCTACTTTGGAAACTCCTGGTTAGGTGCCTCACAGTGACAAAGTGCTTAGGCAGACACTGGTGAGTCAGATCCCTGTCCGTGGGAGCTTCCAGATGAGCAAGTTTGGAGCACTGAGCCCAGAGACAGATGAGCCCTCGTGCGGTGGCCAGAGTGGGTGAACAGATTCTTCTTTCCTGCCCTTCTCCTGCTGTTAAACTGGCAGAACTTCAATGCCCAAGCAGACCCTGCAGCAGGGTGTTTCTGGACCCAGGGACTCTCAAGCTAATATTTGCAATTGATTGACTTGGTGCAATTAGTTCTCCTCAAATTTTTGTCACTGCTGAGTCAAGTGCCTTGAAAGAGACTAAAGAAAGTTCCAGGTTTGATTTTTATTTAATTTTTTTTTCTGCCAATGATGAAAGCACCGAGAAACTGTCTTCTTGAAGTTCCTCTGGTCCTCAGCTCTGATGCCCAAAGATCTTTCCAGGAATGTGGGCACCACCTGGCAGGTGACCTCTTAAAAAACATCGATGGAGACCCTGATGTATGCCAAGAATTGGGTCAGATGCCACATGTCCCTCTCTTTCAGATCTCTACCAGCAAGCTTTTGTTGTTCCATTTTCCAGATGAGGAAACTGAGGCTGAGTGTGGTAGCTTGCTTTCCCAAGGCCACATGACCCATGAGTATCAGAACCAGGGAGTGAATTCAGATTCCATGGCCACAAATCCATGCTTCTTCCTGGTTCCTTCTGAGACAAGGGGATGTGTGGTGGTGTTGGGCCAAATGGTGCCATGCTGCCAACTGCTCTGAGAATGTAGGTCTCTCACAATCTCCTGAGAGCAAGAATAATTGCCATGCTGCTGCCCATCTTGGGAGAAGCACTTCCATTTCCAAAGGACTGCTGATGTTTTCACCTGCCCAGCTGCTATCAACAACCATTTGTGGGAGTAGTCCCTTAATTTTCCTCTGGGGACCTACCCCTCCTCTCAATCCCAGGGGTTGTGTGGTTGACTCCATCTCTCTTATCTCCCTCAAATCATGGGATTGGTTCAGGAACCAATATGGCCCAAGCCCAAAAAGTGAGACCTAATCTTAGAAGTTTTCTGGAAGTAGTCACTCTTGCTCTGTTAGGGTTGCCAGGCTGGTAGGACATAAGCCTAGATCTTGGGGGACCATGGTGGCTAGGGAAGATCCAGAACTGTAGTCAACTTGGCCACTGGTGACCTCTGTGACTTTGAGCAGGTTATTCCATCACTCTATGCCTCTGTTTTTTATAACTGATGCTTGAATCTGAAAGGGGCTGCCCCAGGGTCTCCTCCTTCCTCTCTGTTCATGCTCTTGTCTCCTGACTCAGAACCCTTTCCTTGGTCAAGCAGTTCAAGGCTCCAGTGAGGCCTCAAGTGACTTTCTGCTCAGACCCCATTCCCTCATGCTCACCCTATTGTCATACTCCCAGGGATCCCTTAAAAACAGAGCTACTGGAGGCAGTGCTTAAGAAGGCAACCAGACAGGTTGGACTGTGAGAGTCTCCACAAATGCAAATGTCCATAAAATTCTCTGCATGAGCAGGCATGCGCTGGTGGGAGAGTGAAAGTCCATCTGAGGGGAGACTTGGGTTCATGCACCTGGGGGCTCCCTCTGGGTGACTGCATGTCCCAACCACCCTGAGAGTGGAGCGTGGACAGGCAAGATCATCTGCTGCAGGTCTCTTCTGAGAAGAGCCTGCTGAATCAAGCTGACTCTCATAGCCTGGCGCCTGGCCCATACCATCACCTGTTATAGCAGATCAGCTAGAGTCCCAGATCTGATCAGTGGAGAGACAGGATTGAAGAGAGCCAGAGAGGAGCCCCATGCCTGGTGAAGCGACACTGTCCTCAGCGTTTTTCTCTGTCTGGGACCAAGCAGAGACCTGCAATGCCCCACCCAGCTCCATCCAGGTTCTCCCAGCCTCCAATTTGGGACCTAAGGTAAGCTCATCAAACTGGGAGAGACAGAAGCCCTTCCCCCATGCTGGATCAGACACAGACAGGTCACACTTGAGTGGCAGACTTGACAGGCAGCAAGTTAGGTGAGTCCATATCTGATCCAGCATAATTCCAAAGTAGGCCTAAGACATCTGACCCAAGGTGTGAGTAACCCAGTCAGACTGTGTGGAGTGCTACAGATCAGAGCTAAAAGGACATTGGTCTTACAGGAATGACCTTAGAGTGAGTTTGGTTCCATGTTTTATTTTATTTTATTTTTTGTCTGTATGTTTTGCTCATTTTTGTTTGAATTTTTTTCTTTCTTTCTGTTTTTTATAATGTTTTCCTACTTGCTTTGTTACCGTTATTTTACTGATTTTTTTCTTTAGACTTCCTGTTTGTGTATGAGAAGAGTACATCAACGGGGAGGTATTTGTTGAATTGTATGTTTATATGATTATCTGTAAGTTTTAGGGTTTTTTTTTTACTCTTTCCTATCTTTGTATCTCTTTTCATTTTTCCTTTCTCTTTTTCTTACATCGTTTTGCTTCCAGGGAGTAAATGTATACCCCACTACATAGACAGATTGTAAGGCAGTGGGAATTATGTTCCAGGGTGCCCATACACCTGTTGGTAGATACTGGGATATGCAGATATATTTTGAATCACAGCTACCCCATCAACTAAATCTCAAAACTGCAAAAAGTACAGTCCCCAACCCACAGTTCAACTTACAGAATTGAGCAAAGCCAGAGGGCCAAATAAAGAAAAATAGACTGAGCAAACAGAAGTAAAGCAATCCCACCATGCCCGAACAACAGAATATTAAAAAGAAGAAAAAAAAAGTGGGGGGAGGAAAATCTACACAGATGAAGAAAAACTAAAAGGATATGGGTCTCACACAGACCCTTGGGAAGTCAGACACTGAGAAAACAGATGCCCGGATGCAAACAATGAAGAGTCCCCAAAATGATCAACTACAAAACCCAGATATCAAGACATTAATGGAGAGAATAAATAGAATTGAGGATAGACAAATGGAAAATATGAAGGAGTTGATAACTGAGATAACAGTAGTAAAGAATACTCTGAATGAAATAAATAACAAAACTGAAAAGCATGGAAAGCAGAATTAGCCAAGCAGAAGAAACAATCTAAGAGCTTAAGGATAAAAATATAGAACTAACCCAAACTGTCACAGACATAGACAGGAAGGTTAAAAAGACAGAACACAACCTTCAAGAGATGAGAAATGATTTCAAGTGTCCAAACCTAAGAGTAACTGGACTTCCTGAGGCAGAAAGAGAGACAGAGATAACCCTGGAATAAACATTCCATGAAATTATTTAAGAAAACTTCCCTCATCTCATCAGTGAAGTGACCATTCAAATACAAGAGATTCAGAGAACACATTCAATAGAACAAATGAGTAAAACAATCCTAGACACATAGTAATTTACCTAAATGAAATAGATATAAAAGAAAAAATCCCAAAGGCAGCAAGAGAAAAAGGTCAGACAACTTACTGGGAAAGACCAATTACAATAGCAGAAGATTTATCTATGGAAACACTTCAGGCTAGGAGAGCTTGGAGCCCAATCTTCAACATTCTCAAAGGTAAACAATTTCAACCAAGAATACCCTTCACAGCTAAGCTAAGCTTCATCAGTGAGGGAGAATTAAAATCTTTCCCAAACATTCAATCCCTAAGAACTTACACTGCCTCTAGACCACCACAAAAAGAAACATTTAAGAAAGTATTAAGCACAGAAGACAGGAAAAATGAATGAGAATGTTCTTCACAACAGTGCAGGAAAAAGATTGAAAACACACACGAATCAACCAAAAATAAAAGAAAGACAACAAACAGGAACAACAACAAATCTGTAAGAACCTCATGCCAGGGATAACTTCTCACATTTCAAAAATTAGCCTGAATGTGAATGGACTAAATGAACCACTAAAAAGACATAGAATGGCAAAATGGATAAAATATCATGAGGCAACAATATATTGTCTTCAAGAGACTCATATCGAGGAGACAAAGCATCTCCCCTACACTGAACAGACTGAGATAACTAAGAGTCACAGGCCGCCCAGGCAGCAGGCTAGCTGCCTGCAACAAAAACAAAGTGGAGAGGCTGGAGATCAGAGCTCAAGTGACTTTACCACCAAGGAAAGTTTATAGAACTAGTCTTATCTCTTATTTTGACCTTTGGTTTTATCATTCTGACTGTATGTTTTGCTCACTATTGTTTGCTTTCTAACTTACACTATCTGTTTCATGATCTTATTGGTCTGTCTCTGTGTAGCTACTAGTATTCTATAGGGTATTTTCCTTCTGTGGTTTTTTTTCACTTCCCTCCGGCCTTGTGAGTCTTTTTCATCCGTTAGTTGGTATGTATGTCTGTTTTCCCTCTCACTTTTCTCTCTTTCTAATTTTCTATTGACAACCCACACCCCCCACTTCCTCCATTATTTTCCTCTTTTGTACCTCGTTTTGCTCCAGGATGAGAGAAAAATCTACAAAAATGAAGAAAATCCAAAAGAAGAATATGGGTCTCTCCCAGACCCCTAGGAGGGCAGACACTGAGAAAACTGACTTCGGAATGCAAAAAATGAAGAGCCCCCAAAATGACTGGTCTCAACCTACAAACCTAGATATCAAGACATTAATGGAGAGATTAAAAAGAATTTAGGAGACTCAATGAAGAAACTAGAAAGGAGCTGATATCTGAGATAACAGTAATAAAGAATACTGTGAACAAAATAAATAACAAACTGATAAGCATGGAAAGCAGAATTAACCAAGCAGAAGACAGAATCTCAGAGCTTGAGGACCAAAATATAGAACTAACCCAAACTCTCAAAAACACAGAAAAAAAGCTCAAAAAGACAGAAAAAAAACATTCAAGAGATGAGCGATTACTTCAAAAGACTGAACCTAAGAGTAATTGGCCTTCCTGAGGCAGAAAGAGAGAGAGAGACCACATTGGAACAAACCTTCCATGGGATCATTCAAGAAAACTTCCCTTATCTAATCAACGATGCAAATATTCAAACACAAGAGATTCAGAGCACCCCTGCAAGAAAACAAATGAGAAGACCAACTCATAGACACATGGTAATTCACCTAAACAAAGTATGCATAAAAGAAAAAATCCTAAAGGCAGCAAGAGAAAAAGGCCAGAACACCTACCACAGAAAACAAATTAAAACAGCAGCAGATTTATCTACAGAAACTCTGCAGGCTAGGAGAGCTTGGAACCCTATCTTCAAAGTCCCAAAACAAAAACAATTTCAACCAAGAATAACCTATCCAGCCAGATTAAGCTTCATCAGTGAGGAAGAATTAAAATCTTTCCCAGATATCCAATCCCTAAGAACTTATGCTGCCACCAAACCACCTCTACATGAAACACTTAAGAAAGTACTAAACACAGAAGAAAAGGGGAAAAAAGAGCAACGTTCTTCACAAGAGTACAGGAAAAACAATAAAATACACATGAACCAACACCAAAACCAAAGAAAGACAATAAACCAAGTGGAAGAACAACTCTATAAGAACTCTATGATAGGGATGAACTCTCACATTTCAATAATTAGCCTGAACGTGAATGCACCACTGAAAAGACATAGAATGGCAAAATGGATAAAATATCACCAGGAAACAATATACTGCCTTCAAGAGACCCATCTCACTAGAAAGGACATGCACAGACTCAAAGTAAGAGGATGGGAAACAAATTTTCAGGTGAATGGGACACAAAAGAAAGGAGGAGTCATGATCCTAATTTCAGAAAAAATACCATTTAATCTATCAAATATTTAAAAAAGATACAGTGAGCCACTACATAATGATAAAAGGTTCACTCCATCAACAAGAAATATCTATCCTAAACATATATGCACCTAACATAGGTGCACCAACTTTTATAAAGCAACTCCTAGGAAAACTAAAGAAAGATATTGACTCTAACACCATCATAACTGGGGACTTTAATACCCCACTCACAACCCTAGACAGATCATCGGGACAAAAAATCAGAAATGAGATCCGGATCCTCAATTGACTCTGGACTAAATGGACTTAATTGATACCTTCAGAGCACACCATCCAAAGACACAGAATACACATTCTACTGATCACCTCATGGAATGTATTCTAAGATCGACCACATAATTGGCCATAAATCAAGCAAAAGCAAATTTAAAAGGACTGAAATTTTACCATGCACCTTCTCGACCACAGTGGAATAAAAATAAATATTAACACCAACAAGGTTTCTCCAAAGCCCACAAAGACATGGAAATTAAACAGTATGATGCTAAACAACACCTGAATCAATGATGAAATCAAAACAGATCAAAGATACCTGGAAACAAATGAAAATTAAGAAACATCTTACCAGACTCTCTGGGACGCCATGAAAGCTGTAATAAGAGGGGAATTTATATCCCTACAAACACACATGAAGAAAATGGAAGGCTCACAAATTAACAGCCTAACAAGCCAGCTAAGGAAGCTGGAAAGCAAGATTACAAAAACCTGAATTTCAGCAGAAGAATCCAGATCACCAAAATAAAAGCCCAAATCCAGGCCATAGAAGACAAAAAGGGAATACAAAAAATCAATGAAACAAAAAGCTGGTTCTTCAAAAGGATAAACAAGATCAATGGTCCCCTAGCTAGATTGACCAAGAAAAAGAAAGAAAAAATCCAAATGAGCACAATCAGAAACACAAAAGATGAAGTCACAAATAACCCTGAAGAAATACAAAAGATCATTAGAGACTACTATGTACACTTCTATGGAAACAAACTTGAAAACCTCAAGGAAATGGAGGACTTTCTGTCATCACACAACCTGCCTAGGTTGAAACAAGAAGAAATTGAGACCTACATAGATGAATAACAATCAAGAAAATTGATTATGTAATAAGAAAGCTACCTACAAAAAGAAGCCCTGGACCAGATAGCTTTCCAACAGAGTTCTACAAGACATTTAAGGAGGAGCTGATTCCAATCCTTCTAAAGATAGTTCTGGCGATTGAGAAAGATGGGACCCTCTCCAAATCATTTTATGAAGCTAACATCTCATTGATACCCAAGCCAGGTAAAGATCCAACAAAGAAGGAGAACTACAGGCCAATATCTTTGATGAAAACAGATGCTAAAACTCTCAACAAGATCCTAGCAAACCGGATTCAATAACACATCTCAAAAATCATCCATCATGACCAAGTAGGCTTCATCCCTGGGATGCAAGGCTGGTTCAACATTCAAAAAACCAAAAATGTAATTAAATACATTAACAAATGTCAAAACAAAAACCACATGATTATATCATTAGATGCAGAAAAAGCTTTTGATAAAATCCAGCAACGCTTCTTGATAAAAACCCTCAAACATCTAGGCATACGGGGAACATAACTCAAAGTAGTAAAAGCCATATACGAGAAACCCACAGCCAGCATACTCTTAAACAAACAAATATTGGAACAATTTCCCCTGGAAACTGGAACAAGACAAGGATGCCCACTCTCACCTCTCCTGGTCGATATAGTCTGGGAAGTCCTGGCTAGAGCAATCAGAGAAGAGAACGCAATCTGTGGTCTCCAAATGGGAAAAGAGGAAGTTAAATTATCTCTCTTTGCAGATGACATGATCGTGTACCTTGAAAACCCAAGAGAATCTGTCAAAAACCTCCTTAAACTGATAAAGGCTTTCGGAAAAGTCTCAGGATATAAAATAAATGTGCAAAAAACAATCGCATTTCATTACACCAATAACAAACAAACAGAAACCCAGATAAAAACCAATATTACATTCAAAATAGACACACAAAAAATGAAATACCTCAGCATCTTCCTAACCAGAGATGTGAAAGACTTTACAATGAAAAGTACAAAACTCTGCTCAAAGAAATTAAAGATGACACAAACAAGTGGAAAAATATCCCATGCTCATGAATTGGAAGAATCAACATTGTGAAAATGTCCATCTTACCTAAGGCAATCAACAGATTCAATGCAATACCTATCAAATTAACAGCAATATTCTTCTCAGACCTAGAAAAAAACAATACAGGAATTCATATGTAAACACAAATGACCAAGAATAGCCAGAATAATCCTCAGCAAAAAAAAAAAAAAGCATAGCAAGTGGTATCACATTACCAGACTTCAAACTTTACTATAAAGGTACAATCATCTATACAGCTTGGTATTGGTATAGGAACAGGCATATAGATCAATGGAATAGAAGTGAGATTCCAGAAGCAAAACCTCAATTTCTCAATCAAGTCATCTCCATCAAAGCCTCCACCACCTACCACTGGGGAGAGGAGAACCTATTCAGTAAATGGTGCTGGGAAAACTGGCTGCCCACATGCAGAAGATTGAAACAGGACCCTATCTATCCCCATACACAAAAATTAACTCCAAATGAATCAGAGACCTAAATGTAAAACCTCAAACCATAAGAACCTTAGAAAATGAAGGACATACCCTCATGGAAATCGGAACTGGCATCCAATTCCTGAACAAAACCAGAAACCCACAGGTCATAAGGGATAAGATAGAGAAGTGGGACCTCATTAAACTGACAGGCTTCTGCAAAGCCAAAGAAACCATCAAGAGAGCAAGGAGACAGCCTACAGACTGGGGAAAAGTATTTGCCAACACCAGGTCTGACAAAGGCTTAACATCTTGAATCTACAAGGAACTCAAACGTGCTGAAAAGAAAAAAACAAACAACCCCATTATAAAATGGGCAAAAGATATGAACAGACACTTCACAAAGGAAGACATCCGAGCAGCCAACAGACACATGAAGAAATGCTCAACCTCACTAATCATCAGGGAGATGCAAATCAAAACCACACTGAGATATCACCTAACTCCAGTCAGAATGGCAATTATCAACAACTCAAAAAATAACAGGTACTGAAGAGGGTGTGGTGAAAAGAGAACACCTCTACACTGTTGGTGGGAGTATAAACTAGTGCAACCTCTGTGGAAAGCAGTGTGGCGATTGCTAAAAGCTCTAAACATCAACCTCCCATATGACCCCGCAGTCCCCCTACTGGGAATATACCCTGAAGAACTCAAATCACTCTATAAAAGAAATACCTGCACACGAATGTTTATTGCAGCATTGTTCACCATAGCAAGAACCTGGAACCAACCATGCTGTCCATCAAAAGAGGACTGGATTTTAAAAATGTGGTACATATACACGATGGAATATTATGCAGTCATAAAAAAGAACAAAATCATGAATTTCTCAGCAACCTGGATGGAACTAGAGTCTATAATACTGAGTGACCTCTCACAGAAACAAAGATCTGAGTATCACATGTTCTCCCTCATATAGTGGACCTTGATCATCCAATGCACTACCAAAAGAAAATGACTGACAGTGGTGGGAAAGTATGGGGGGGATAGGACTAATGGTAGTAAACATCTCTCTGGGAACGGGGAGACACCTGTTATCAACCAGAGGGGCCTGAATAAAGCATATGTGTATGCCTAACCCTTAACTGTGCCCCACAATATCATAATAAAAAATATTGATTAAAAAACAAATCCCACTACAGCTTCTGATACAAAAGACATTTAAGCAAAAAGTACAGTATAATGAGAAATGAATGTTAATACGATATAAGTGAAGGTGTGTTTGCTGCTATAATAAATAAGTCCTTACATTTCAAAAAAAAAGACTCATCTCATCAAAAAGGACACTGACAGACTAAAAGTAAGAGGATGAGAAGCAAAATTTCAGGAGAATGGAACAGAAAAGAAAGCAGGAGTTGCAATCCTAATTTCAGACAAAATACCCTTTAAGGTATAAAAAATTTTTAAAAGATGAAGAAGGTCACTATATAATGATAAAAGGTTCAATCCATCAACAAGAAATATCTATTCTAAACATATATGAACCCAACATAGGAGTACCAACTTTTATAAAGCAGCTGCAAGGCAAACTTAAGAAAGATATTGACTCTAATAGTGTCATAGCCGGGGACTTTAATACCCCACACATAACCATAGACAGATCATCAAGACAACAAATTAGCAAGGAGATCCAAAAACCTTTATGTGACTCATGACAAATGGACTTAATTGATACCTACAGAACACTCCATCAAATTACCATATGGAACCTACTTGAAAATGGGCCACATCTTGACCATAAATCAAGCAAAAACAAATTTCATAAGATTGAAATTTTGGCATGCATCTTATCCGACTACAGTGGAATAAAAATAAATATCAATATGAACTAAATTCCCCCAAAACCCACAAAGACATTGACACTAAATGACATGATGCTCAGCAACTCCTGGGAAAATGATGAAATAAAAACAGAGATTAAAAGGTACCTGGATCCGGGCTCGGTGGCTCAGCCCATAATCCCACACATTTGGGAGGCTGAGGTGAGTGGATTGCCTGAGTCCACGGGTTTGAGACCTGCCTGGGCAGCAAGACCTCATCTCTACAATAAATCAAAAAAATCAGCCGGGCGTGGTAGTGCATGCCTGTAATTCCAGCTACTTGGAAGGCTGAGGCAGAAAGATCGCCGGAGCCCAGCAGGTCGAGTCTGCGGTGGCCCGGGAGTGACCACTGCACTCCAGTCTGGGTGACAGAGTGAGACTCCAACTCAAAAAAAAATAAAAATAAAATAAAAGGAATGTGGAAACAAATGAAAATGAGGAAACATCTTACCAAAACCTCTGAGATGCTATGAAATCAGTAGTAAGTGGGGAATTTATATCTCTACACACATACAGGCAGAAATGGAGGGTCACAAGTTAAGAGCCTACGAAATCACCTAAAGAAGCTGGAAAAGCAAGACCACCAAAACCCTAACTTCAGCAGAAGAATCCAGATCACCAAAATAAAAGCCCAAATCTGAAATATAGAAGGTCAAAAGATAATACAAAAAAATCAACAAAATTAAAAGCTGAATATTTGAAAGGATAAACAAGATTGATGGCCCCTAGCTATATTGAACAAGAAAAAGAGAGAAAACGCTCAAATAAACACAATCAGAAACACAAAAATGAAGTCACATCTGACCTTGAAGAAATACAAATGATTATCAGACACTACTATTTAAACTTGTATGAAAGCAAACTTGAAACTCTAAAGAAAATAGAGGACTTTGTGACATCACACAACCTCCCCAGGTTGAAACAAGAAGAAATTGACACCCTAAATAGGCCAATAACATTACAGAAAATTGACTATGTCATAAGAAAACTACTTGTAAAAAAAAGCCCTGGACCACATGGCTTTCCAGTAAAATTCTACAAAACATGCAAGGAGGAACCAATACCAAACCTACTGAAAGTACTCCAGGCAACTGAGAAAGATGAAACTTTCCCCAAATCATTTAATGAGGCTAGCATCATATTGATACCTAAGTAAGGTAAAGATCGAACATAGAAAGAGAACTACAGGCCAATATCCTTGAGAACATAGATGTTAAAATTCTCAGTAAGATCCTAGCAAACCGTATTCAGCATTACATCTCAAAAATCACCCACCACAACCAAGTAGACTTCATCCGTGGGATGTGAGACTGGCTCAACATTCGTAAAACCATAAGCATAATAAAATACATCAACAGATGTAAAAAAAAAATGACTATCAGTTGCTGGAGTTGCAATCTTAATCTCAGATAAAATACCCTTCAAGCTATAAAAATTAAAAAAGATGAAGAATGTCACTATATAATGATAAAATTTCAATCCACCAACTCCTGGGTCAATGATGAAATAAAATAAGAGATTAAAAGCTACCTGGAAACAAATGAAAATGAAGAAACATCTTACCAAAACCACTGGGATACCATGAAAACAGTAGTAAGAGGAGAATTCCGATCTCTACAAACATACAGGAAGAAAATAAAAGGATCACAAGTTAAGAACCTAACAAGTCACCTAAGAAGCTGGAAAAGCAAGACCACCAAAACCCTAACTGCAGCAGAAGATTCCTGATCACCAAATAAAAGCCCAAAACTGGGACATAGAAGACAAAAAGATAATACCAAAAAATCAATGAAATAAAAAGCTGGTTCTTCAAAAGGATAAACAAGATCAATGGTCCCCTAGCTAGACTGATCAAGAAAAAGAGAGAAAAAGCCCAAATAAACACAATCATAAACACCAAAGATGAAGTCACAACTCACCCTGAAGAAATACAAAAGATTGTCAGAGACTACAATGTACACTTGTATGGAAACAAACTTGAAAACTTAAAGAAAATGGAGGACTTTCTGACATTGCAGCATCTCCCTAGGTTGAAAGAAGAAGAAACTGAGACCCTAAATAGACCAATAACAATCAAGGAAATTGATTGTGTCATAAGAAAACTACTAACAACAAAAAGTCCTGGACCAGATGACTTTCCAGCAGAATTCTACAAAACATACAAGGAGGAACTGATATCAATCCTATTGAACGTATTCCAGGTGATTGAGAAAGATGGAACTCTCCCCAAAAGATTTTATGAAGCTAACATCACATTGACACCAAAGCCAGGTAAAGAACCAACAAAGAAAGAGAACTATAGGCCAATATATTTGATGAACATATATGCTAAATTTCTTAACAAGATCCTAGCAAACTGTATTCAACAACACATATCAAAAATCATCCATCACAACCAACTAGGCTTCATCCCTAGGATGCAAGGCTGACTCAACATTCGTAAGGCCATAAACATAGTTAAATACATAAACAGACATTAAAAAACCCAAATGATTCTACCATTAGATGCAGAAAAGCTTTTGATAAAATCCAGTACCCCTTCTTGATAAAAACCCTCGAACATCTAGGCATAGGTGGAACATACCTCAAAATAGTAAAAACCATCTGCATGAAACCCACAGCCAGCATACACCTAAACAGACAAAAATTAGAACTACTTCCCCTGAAAACTGAAACAAGACAAGGGTGCCCACTCTCACCCCTCCTGTTCAACATAGTTTTGGAAGTCCTGGCTAGGGCAATCGGAGAATAGAAGGTGATCATGGGTATCCAGATGGGAAAAGAGGAAGTCAACTTATCTCTCTTTGCAGATGACACAATCGTATACCTTGAAAACCCTAGATAATCTGCCAAAACCTGCTTGCACTGATAAATGACTTTGACAAAATCTCAGGGTATAAAATAAATGTACAAAAGACAATCACATTTCTATACACCAATAATAAACAAACAGGATCCCAAATTAAAGGCACAATTTTATTTACAATAGCCACAAAAACATGAAATACTTTGATATCTTCCTAACCAGAGACGTAAAAGATCTTTACAATAAAAACTGCAATTCACTGGTCAAAGAAAGTAAAGATGACACAAACAAGTGGAAAAATATTCCAAGCTAATGGATTGGAAGAATCAACATTGTGAAAATATCCATCTTACCTAAGGCAATCTACGGGTTTGATGCAATATCCATAAAATTACCAGCAACATTTTTCTCAGACCTAGAAGAAACAATACAGGAATTCATATGGAAACACAAACGACCAAGAATAACCAGAACAATCCTCAGCAAAAACAACAAAGCAGGAGGTATCACATTACCAGACTTCAAACTTTACTATAAAACTACAATAATCAAAACAGCTTAGTATTGGTACAGGAACAGGCATATAGACCAATGAAATAGAATTGAGATTCCAGAAGCAAAACCTCAATTTCTCAACAAACTCATCTTCGACAAAGCCTCCACCACCTACCACTGGGGAGAGGAGAACCTATTCAGTAAATGGTGCTGGGAAAACTGGCTAACCACATGCAGAAGATTCAAACAAGATCCCTATCTACCCCCCATACACAAAAATTAACTCCAAATGGATCAGAGACCTAAATGTAAAACCTCAAACCATAAGAACCTTAGAAAATGAAGGATACACCCTTATGGATATTGGAACGGGCATCCAATTCCTGAACAAAACCTGAAACAAACAGGCCATAAGAGATAAGATAGACAAGTGGGATCTCACTAAACTGACAAGCTTCTGCAAAGGCAAAGAAACCATCAAGAGAGCAGGGAGACAGCCTACAGACTGGGAAAAAGTATTTTCCAACTCCATGTCTGACAAAGTCCTAACATATTGGATCTACAAGGAAGTCAAACGTGCTGAAAAGAAAAAAAACAATCAACCCCATTATAAAGTGGGTAAAAGATATGAACAGACACTTCTCAAAATAAGACATCCAAGTGGCCAACAGACACATGAAGAAATGTTCAACCTCAATAATCATTAAGGAGATGCAAATTAAAACTACACTGAGATACCACCTGACTCCAGTCAGAATGACAATTATCAATAACTCAAAAAATAACAGATGCTGGAGAGGATGTGGTGAAAAGGGAACACTGCTACATTGTTGGTGGGAGTGTAAACTAGTGCAACCTCCATGAAAAGCAGTGTGGCAATTCCTAAAAGCTCTAAATATCGACCTCCCTTATGACCCCACAATCCCCTACTGGGAATATACCCTGAAGAACTCAAATCACTCTATAAAAAAGATACCTGCACATGTATGTTTATTGCAACATTTTTCACAATAGCAAGAACCTGGAACCAACAATGCTGTCCATCAAAAGAGGACTGGATTTTAAAATGTGGTACATATACATGATGGAATACCTCGCAGCCATAAAAAAGAACAAAATCATGAATTTCTCAGCAACTTGGATGAACTAGAGTCTATAATACTGATTAATCTCTCACAGAAACACAGATCTGAATATCACATGTTCTCACTCATATAGTGGACCTTGAATAATACTATAAGAAAAAGATTGACAGTGGTGGGAAACTATGGGGATGTAGGGAAGGGAAGGGAGGTGGGATTAATGGTAGTCAATATCTGCCTGGAGACAGAGAGACACCCTTATCAACAAGGGTGCCTGAACAATGCATATTTGTTTTTTTTTGTTTTTTGTTTTTTGTTTTTGAGTTGGAGTCTCACTCTGTCACCCAGACTGGAGTACAGTGGCCGCTCCCGGCCACCGCAGCCTCAACCTGCTGGGCTCCGGCGATCCTTCCGCCTCAGCCTTCCGAGTAGCCAGAATTACAGGCACGCGCTACCACGCCCAGCTAATTTTTTGATTTATTGTAGAGATAAGGTCTCGCTGCCCAGGCGGGTCTCGAACCCGCGGGCTCAGGCAATCCACTCACCTCAGCCTCCCAAAGGCGCGGGATTACAGGCTGAGCCACCGAGCCCAGCTAACAATGCATATTTGTATACCTAATTCTTAATTGTACCCCACAATTTTAAAATAAAAAATATGTTAAAAAAAAAGAAAAGAAAAGTATTTCAAGCTCATGGACTGGAAAAACCAACATTGTTAAGATGTCCATTTCACCTAAGGCAATCTACAGATTTAATTTAACCCATCAAATTACCAGCAACATTTTTCTCAGACCTAGATAAAACAATACAGGTTTATAATGGAAACGTAAATGACCAAGAATATCCAAAACAATCCTCAGTAAAAAAAAAACTAAAGCAGGAGGTATCACACTCCCAGACTTTAAGCTATACTATCATGCTACAATAATCATAACAGCCTGGTATTGGTACAAGAACAGGCATATATACCAATGGAATAGAACTGAGATTCCAGAAGCAAAACCTCAATTTCTCTACCAACTCATCTTTGACAAAGTCTCTATCAGAGCCAATAAAGAGGGGGAGTCCAAACTTAGGGATTATTTTATTTAATAAAAACCTTGCAACCAAGCCGGGCTCAGTGGCTCAGCCTGTAATCCCGCGCCTTTGGGAGGCTGAGGTGAGTGGATTGCCTGAACCCGCGGGTTTGAGACCCGCCTGGACAGGGAGACCTCATCTCTACAATAAATCAAAAAATCAGTCGGGCGTGGTAGCACATGCCTGTAATTCTGGCTACTGGGAAGGCTGAGGCAGAAGGATTGCAGGAGCCCAGCAGGTCGAGGCTGTGGTGGCCGGGAGTGGCCACTGCACTCCAGTCTGGGTGACAGAGTGAGACTCCAACTCAAAAAAACAAAACAAAACAAAAAAAAACTTGCTACCATAAGTGTGATTTCATTTTTTTTGGTAAAAGCTTCTACCCATTTAGCAAAAGTATTTACAAATACCAGTAGACAGTTGTACCCTGCCTGAGGGGTTTTATTTCAGTAAAGTTTATTTTTCATTTTTTGTTAGAGTTTAATTCATGACTCCTGATTCCTTTTGGAGACTTTGGTCCTCCTTTTGGGTTGATGTGGGTTCAAGCAGGCACATTTCAGTCATTGAGGCAGTCCAGCCTTTTTAAAATTTTTAATATGATAAAAAGTGATTTAACAGTTTAACCCTTTTGGCACTTCCAAAATGGGTGGCAGAATGAAGTTGTTTTATAAGGTATGTCTCAGAGTTTCCAATAAAATGATTTTAGAGTTATTGATTCACCATCCATTGAAGTTTTTTATAAGTCTCCGCTAGGTCCACCTGTTCCTCTTCCTTTTGGGTATAGGTAGGCTCTTTTGGGAGAGAAGGACCTAGAAAAGTTTACATTAGTAAGGTAGCCAGGGGTTTACTGGGAGTTCTGCTGCATCCTGAGCTGCTAGGTCCACCAAGCAATTCCCTGTTGGTTTTTGGTGTGATTTTTGGTGTCCCCTGCAATGAATGATGGTTACCTTTTTAGGGAGTCATGTAGCCTCTAAGAGGGCTAAGATTTTTTTCCTTGTTTTTTATAGTCTTACCCACTGTGGTAATAATTTCTTGTTCCTTGTAGATTATGGCATGAACATGGAGAGTAACAAAAGCATACGAACTGTTAGTAAAGATGTTTACCCGTTTTCCTGTTTCCCAGTACAGGACCTGAGTTAAAGCAATTAACTCAGCTTTTTGAGTCGATGTTCTGTTGGGAAGGGACTGTGACCAGATTACATTGCAAGCCACATTACTGCCACACCACCTTTGCAGATTCCCCCTATTACCAGACTGCTGTCATCCATGAAGAGGTTAGCATCAGCCTGGTTTAAGGGAGTGTCCTGAAGATCGGGGTAGCTGACCTGAGAGATGTTTAATGTTTTCACAGTTATGAACTGGTGTTTACAGATTATTATTATGCAGCAAGGTTCCTGGGGTGAGGCTCTGAGTGGGCAAAAAAGTTAGTCAAGGCTGGTCAAGGAGGAAGCTCTGATACTGAGTGATTATGAATGTGTGCTCCTGGCTGCTGAATGTCAGAGTTTTAACAGCAAGGGGAACTGTTAGAATCAGGTTTTGGTCAAAAGTTAGCTTGTTTTCTTAACCAGTGCAGCTGTAGTGACGATGACCTGAAGACAGGATGACAAGCCAGAGGTCACTGGGTTCAGTTTTTTGACAAATAGATCACCACTTGTCTTTAGGGCCTTAAAGTTTGAGTAAGAACCCCTTTTGCAATTTCCCACTCTTTATGAATAAACAAGTGAAAAGGCTTGGTAACATCTGGAGGGTTAAGGCCAAGGCTTGGGTGAGAGCTGTTTTAACTGCTGGAACACTTGTTCCTCAGTAGCAGTTTATTTTAGGGGCTGATTTCCTGCTTGGCTATGTATAGAGGCTTGGCAATTTCAGCAAGTCCTGGAATCTACAGTTGGCAGTACCTCGCCACCCCCAAGATTCCCCATACCTGTTTTTTCATGGCTGGCATGGGGATTCAGATAATGACTTTTTCTTGAGGCTGAGGTCAGGGTTCGTTTACCCTTTTTTAGCTGGTATCCTAGATAGGAGATGTTGGGAGCCAGCCTTGGAGGCCCGCCTGATTGACAAAGTCCAGGTGCGCTGAGGACCCCCGGCCACAAAGCGAGTCCAGGCAGCTGAGGCCCTTCTGTCTTCTGTCTTTGCTGTTGGTACAGCTGAAGAAATTCTGTGTGGTCATGGAAGAAGAAGATGGCATGTTTATGCGAAGTACTCACACTTAACCTGAGAATGTCATGGTTCATTTTCCCATTTTCCCACTATGCCGCTTGGCCTTTTCTAACATATGCAAGGGTTAAACTCTGAAGCACATCAAGAATGCTTTCTTTCACTTGGTTATAAGTTACTAGATATTGTTTGAGTAAAAAATGATATAAGTATATTCACTCCTTATTTGATTTAGAATTATGCAGCTTAGTGTTTAGACATAAGGTTTTTCAGAAGTACAAGTTTATTGTAAGTTCATTATGAGCTCATTATAAGTTCTAACACTTATCTAGGAATTATGTAGGTGATTTATAACACTGTCTTCACAGATTTAGGATAAAGATTAATCGTTAAGGTTTTTACTTAATTCAATAGTTAAAACTCTAAGTTAACATTTATAGAGTGGGTTTTCACTGAACCCATAATATACTAATCAGACACTTTTATGATAACTTAGCTAAAGACAGAAAGCAACCTTGGGGGCCTGGGAAACATTACTAAAAGCTTCTTTTGAGTTTTCTTTAGAAACAAGCACTGCATGATAAGAGAAAAGTAATGGAGACACCTGAACAAGAAAGGCGATTACAAGCTCTGAAGGTCATAAAGCCCCAGAAGGAAGACTATTGCTAAACTTTCTGGAGACAGTTCAAGGACTGTAATTCAGGACTTTGGACTAAAACTATCATCTTTGACCTTATGAATAAGACTCATTGTCTGATGTTTACAGGGTTCTTGGCTTGTTTGTTGCTAAGACCACTAGATGGTGGTAACTTGTAGAGGATATGTACATGAAGGAATTTTCTTTGTCTTGCCCCTTTACGAATGGTATAAAAGCTCTGTGTTAACTAACATTAAATTGTCATCTGTTCAGGAAGCAGGTGTCCGGGTATAATGTTTTCGTCCTTCGCCTATCCGTCTCTCCTTCAGGAAATCTCACGACCCTTGCAAGGGGCTGGACCCCTTCAAGGAGACTTCTGTTGAGCAGAACTGTGCTTTTTTAGTTGCACTGTAGCCTGAGTTCTGGAAAAGCTGCAAGAAAGCCTTACTACCTTTTAAGCAAGTATCCAAGTACACCACTGCAAGCAAGAGATTATTTACCTACTGGAACAAAGTACATTTAGGATGTAGGGTGCAGGACCCTGATAAGTCCTGTTGCAAGGCTTCCCTGAAAAGAGTTGGGGAGTTCTTGAATCCCTTGGCAGCCAGGTCCAAGTTAGCTGACTGGTGTGCCCCGAGTCAGGATCTGTCTGACACAACTGGAGGGTAATGCTTTGCCAATCCTGATGGGTTGGTCTCCACCCAACTGAAGGAATCTCCTGCTGTAACTGTAGAAGTGAGCTTGATGAGGTGTTCTTAGTGGGAGACTTAGAAGTTAACAGTTATTCTTTAGACAATGGAACAGTTAATAATATTTGATAGTGTCAGTAGGAATATACATTTGTGTTTTCAATAGTTACATTTAGTTTCCAGAGCAAATCTCTGCCCATGAGAGGGTATGGGCAGTCAGGGGCTATCAGAAATGAGTGGGTAACCCATTTTTTACCTAAATTAACCATCAAGTTGGAGATGAACTTGCAGTTTGTGATTGTGTCCATTGCCCTTGAACAGAAAATTGCTTCTTGGGACATAGGTCCCAATGGTGACTTTAGGACTGACAGTTTCACCCCAGTATCCACTAGAAGTTGAACAGGGTGGCCCATGATAATAGTGGTTACCATGGGCTTTTGGGGGTATAAGGAAAAAGAGCCCTGGCTCCCTCAGTCTGAGTTATTTTGTTTTATCCATAGAGGGCAGACCAGAACTGAGTGAGGGTCCTCTGTCTCCTGAGTTGTCTGTACTTTTTCTGGATTTCTGGAGCTGCTTGAGCCACAAATGCCAAATCAATAGCATGAACATTCTAAGGGGCCAAGGGATCAAATGGGGTATAGGTACAAAAAGTCTCCTGAAGGTGTTTAAGAAATGCCCTTGGAGATTCCTCGGGACCCCAGAGAATCTCAGTAGTTTTTAGAAAGATTGATAGGTTTCTGGGCCGCTTCTCTTAAACCCGCTAATAGAATCCAGTGATAGGTATCCAATGCCCTGGACCCTGGCGAAGTGTTAGGGTCCTAATCTGGGCGAAAAGAGGGAAATATCTTATTTAACATTTCCTGACTTTCTTTCAGTGTACCTGCAGTTGAGGCTAGAATAGACTTTTTAGTCTCAGCTTTAATGCATTCTCCCTTTTCAGAGGTAGATAGGGTTAAAAGGAGCTGCTGGCAATTATCCCAGGTAAAGGGGCTGCTGGCATTCATTCCAGGTGGGCAATGAGTGTGCATGACTGAGATAGCGTTAAAGAAGTTAGAACCTGTAGCTTCTCAGAATGGTGAATTTTTGTATAAATTGGAGTTGGTAAAAGGAACATATACCAAGAATGGCCACTTGGTCTGATTTGCCCCCTGAGGAGGAGGAAATTCCCAGAGGGGAAGGAGAGGGGCCAGATCAGTCTGAGATCAGAGATGAGTTGCCAGGGGTGGAGACGATGGAGGGGAGGTGGAAGAAGAGGGCCTGAGTCAGAATGAGAATGAAAGATTATCGGGTCCAGAAAACTGGTCCTGCTTGAGAAATTTGAGTTTTCCCGTTTTTTTTTCAAGGGCACAACTAGGAAACTGTGGGACCTTAACTGAATACTATTTGGAATTAATAAAACACCAAGTGAGAGCACAGAAAACAAATTATTAAGTAAATAATGATGAAAGAGGTTCTTGTCCTAGAAATAATGCTGGAAAACTGAAAGCAGTTCCATATGATTAGTTAAAGCCTTTCATTTATTAACATGTGATGAAACAGTTACTTGTAAATTATTTATAGTTGTACTTTTACAAGGAAATACAGTCACTTTGACAAAGTCTGAAGGAAGTTCTAGCTTAAATTGAGAATTTAACACATGTAAACATTGGCAAGAGGAAACAGTCTTTTTGTTTTTATAATAGGTTTGAGTTAGTAAAGCCCAGGTTATTTTGTTATTTATTCTTGTGTATAGAAGGAGATTTTAAAATTTGTTAGCAATTTGTCAGTGAAAAGCACTATAGTTAATTATTAACCAGTATCAATGAAATTATTTTACCTGGCCTGCAGGCAATTCAGAAGGGGGTGAGGTAAGGGTGGTTTCTGAAGTTTGTTTGTTTTTCCCCTCTGATTTTTAAAGGAGAAAAAAAATTTTTTTTTTTTTTTGAGTTGGAGTCTCACTCTGTCGCCCAGACTGGAGTGCAGTGGCCGCTGCCAGCCACGGCAGCCTCCACCTGCCGGGCTCCGGCGATCCTTCCGCCTCAGCCTTTCGAGTAGCCGGAATTACAGGCATGCGCTACCACGCCCAGCTAATTTTTTTTGATTTATTGTAGAGGTGAGGTCTCGCTGCCCAGGCGGGTCTCGAACCGTGGGCTCAGGCAATCCACTCACCTCAGCCTCCCAAAGGCACGGGATTACAGGCTGAGCCACCGAGCCCAGCTGAGAAAAAATTTTTATCACACAGTACATGGAACTGGAGGGTTGAGAAGCCTGTTGCCCCATATTATTAAAACCAGTAAATCATAGGAGGCACCTGATGAGGTTCAGAACTCCAACCACAAAGAGATAACTAAAATACCAGAAGAAGTTTCTAACCTGATGATTACTCCAAAAGTGTAGCAGAAGCAAGCCCTGTAGCAAAGAGTACAGCAAGAATGCAAAGGAAGGAAAGGGGTCAACGTTATAAGTAATTAGAAATCAAAACAGGTACTCAAACAGAAACCAGATACTAAACTGAGACACTGTTTTATCAACATCTTGGGTTAATGAACAGAGTCTAAGGAGCAGCCTTGTCAGCCTCCATCCTCCTCAACAGAGTTGTGGCCACATACAGATCAAACAGATTAAACAGATTCTTACCTCCTAGGAGAATATAGATGGACACAGGAATTTTTGAGATGGGAGGAAATTAGTGGTTGTTCCTTCTCCCTCTGAGCCAGATGAGAGGTTATGGGGTCATGGGATGACTCAGAGGATGCCTCTTCTATAACTTCTCCACCAAGCTGGGAAGAGCTGGAGAGAGGCCATCTTCTGAGGTTGGCGAATTTTCATTGGGGCCTCCAAATGGTATGGCCAGATTGCAAGAAAGGAGACGCCAACATGTAGAGACAGTAGAATTATCAGTTCTTTATTTAGCCAGAGACTGAGAGTAAACTAGTGTCCAAAGAACTATCAGCCCTGAACAGAGTGAGTAGGGGGTACATAAAAGTAGAAATTACCTAAGCTGTACAGTTTGATTTATATTTTCTTGGCACAATATTTGTTTGCAAAATGGTATAGTTAGCTACAGATTTTGCAAATAGGGAGTTTCCAGGCATCGAGGGGTACAAGAATGTGGGTGTGCACTGTGATTATGGGAAAGGTACATAAGAGGGTTATTTCTAGCTTAAGATGGAAGATTTGTTACAAAATGGAGTTACTTATGTTAAGCAAGCTATTGCACATTATTATAAGTTTTGCAGATAGATATTTCATTATCATTGCCCAGTAGGGTAAAAAGGTAAATTCTAAGAGAATTTTTAATTGAAAAAGAGTGTTATTGCTTTTTTAATATCATAAATTAGCTTAGAAAAATTAAAAGTTTTTTCCTTTTATTGTATTTTACTTATAAACAAAATTTGCAGAAAAAATCAAACTACAGACTGACCTCTATTTTTAGTACATATTTTCATCAAATATATGTACTATTATAGTGTACTTTTTTCTTTCAAGGATTTTAAAAATATTTTAATTTAAATATGTTGGATATAATTCAGGATTAAATACAATAAGTGGGCATAATACAGGTAAAGTTTGGGCCATACTTTGGTCCCTACTTAACCTTGCTTGAGATGTTCTGTTCCCCCCCACCATGGCAATATTCCACTACTGCCAATTCTTTTCTTATAGTATTATGGTAAATGTTCAGGGTCCACTTATGATTGAAAACATGTGGTACTCTGTTCTTTATTTCTGTGATAGATCACTGAGTATTATTGTCTCTAAGTCCATCTAAGTTGCTGTGAAGTTCATATGTACGTCCTTTTTAGGACTGTGTAATATTCCTTTATGTATATGTGTCACTTTTTTTTATCCAGACCAGTTTCAATGAGTAGCATGCTTGGCTCCATGATTTTACAATTGTAATAGTGCTACAATAAACATGTGTGTGCAGGTATATTCTTGGAGAATGCTTTGTGTTTCTCTGGGTATATTCCCAGTAGGGGGATTGCTGGATCATATGGAAGGCAAACTCCTACTTCTTTTAGAAATCATCACACCATTTTCCATAGAGGTTGAATATTTTGTATTCCCACCAGCAGCATAGATGAACTGATGCATTCCCTTTTCTCCTCATCCTTGCCAGCACCTGTTTTGTTTTTTTGTTTTTTTAATTAACAATGGGCATCCTTACTTGAATTAAGTGGTATTTCAATGTGGTTTTGATTTGCATTTCTCTGATGATTAGTGAGGGTGAGCACTTTTTCATGTGTCTGTTGACTGCCTGTATATCTTCTTTTCAGAAGTGTCTATTCATGTCTTTTGCCCACTTTAATGGGTTTTTTTTTTTCTTTTCAAAACATTTGAGTTCCTTATAGATCCTGGATATTAGGCCTTTGTCAGATGTATAATTGCCAAATTTTTTTCCCCATTTTGCAGACATTCTCCCACTCTCTTGATAAAAATTCTGATTTATTTTAGGACAAATAATGATTAAAATATGAAAATTGTCATTTATGTTCTCAATCTGATCGATGTATTGCAATTCTTTGTTTTTTACAGGAAAAGTATGTGTGGCCAAATTTCTGTAAAACTACAACTAGAAACTAAAAAAATATAAACTACATGGCCTGCCAATTAAGTTTGTGAATTCACCACTGTGTGTTTACATTGGCAACACTGTACAAACAACTGTTAAGGTATTATAACCATGGTATATCAGTGTCTCACAGCTGTGTTTGCATTGACATGTGGAGGCATCTAACTGAGTCGCATTCATTATCAATGTTGCATGTTTTTGTGTGCCATCACGAGATGTCAGAGTTTGAATTAGAACAATGAACACACATTAAATTTCTTGTGAATCTTGGCAAGAGTGTAAGTAAAATCAGGAACATGTTAGTCCAAGTTTATGGGGATAATGCCATGAAGAAAATGGCAGTGTACAAATGAATTAAACCTTGTCCTGTGGGGAGAGAAAATGTCACGAATGAAGACTGGCCAGGACTTTTAGTAATAAACAGAATTGGCAAAAACATTCCAAAAATTCATCAAATTTTGTGTCAAAATCATCAGTTGACTGTGAGAAGTATAGCAAACCAAATAAACATTGACAGAGAAACAAAAAAATCTTAACTGAAAATCTTGTCATGAGAAAGGTGTGTGCAAAAATGATCCTGAAGTAGCTCTTGCATCATGACAATGTACCAGCTCACACAACACTGTCTGTGAGGGAGTTTTTAGCCAGTAAACAAATAACTATATTGAAACACCCTCACTACCCACCCGATCTGTCCCCCAATGACTTTTTTCTTTATCCGAGGATAAAAAAATATTGAAAGGAAGATATTTTGATAACATCAGGACATAAAGGGGTATACAATGACTGCTCTGATAGCCATTCCAGAAAGAGTTCCAAGATTGCTTTAATGGATGGACTAGGTGTTGGTGTCAGAGCATATCTTCCCCAGGGAAGTCCTTCAAAGGTGGCTTTAGTGATTGATATTCAGAAATGAGATATGTAGCACTTTTTCTAGAATGAGTTTGTGAACTTAATTGTCAGTCTCCCTATATTGAAAACTCCTTAGTTGTCTCAAATATTTGCTGGAGTTAATATCAATTTATGAATTTTTTTCATCTGTAAAAGTCGGGCTGACATATGGACTGTTATGAGGGCTGAAAGAGAAAGTATGTATAGAATAGTATGTATAGAATGCCTGATGGTGACTGACCAGTAGCAGATACTCAAGAAATATTACATTTTTATTTTCATTTCTTTAACCATTTTAGCCTTCTTAATTCTGTGTGGCTGTATTTTTTAAATGTATTTTATACTAGAAAGTCAGGGAAAGGTTCAAATATTATTCAATGTGAGATTATATTCCATTAGACATTCCAGGAATTAGAACTCAGAATTTAAATAATTTTTTGTTCTTTACAAAATAGGAATTAGCAAGTAGGAACAACACTTGCAATACAAACTACATGTCATTTTAGACTATTATTGTAAACTGAAAATTTTTTTCATTTGTTATTTTCCAAAAATCATGTAATACTACTATGATAGCTTATACCCAGAAGTGTGTTTGCATGTCAAGGACTATGCTAAACACTTTATGTTGTTTACCTTGTTTCATCCTTATAACAACCCTATGGGGTTGTCTTCTCTGACTATTACAGATGTTTGCTCATTGCTATCTCCTCTTACCCACAGTGAAATCTCTATATAATGCAAGGGCCTTTTTAAATACCCTACCAATGGCTGCTTAAAAGAATACATAGCATATGATAGGTGATCAAGGAGTGTTGAAATAAATTCACTCATCAATGAAAGGAAACTTTCTCTGAGAGGCTAAAAATTTGATACAAGTCCCTGGCCAGGATTAAAATCCAAGGGGTCAGATTAAAGTTTTTCTTCTCCTGACCCCTAACATACCCTACAGAAGATGGACTTTTCTAAACTATTTTAAAAATATCTGAGGCATTTGTAGAGCTTTCCTTGTAACTTTCAAATGCTAGGAACAGTGCATGTAATTTCAAAATATGCTTGACAAGAAACCTGTAGCTTAGATAAAAGTTCAAAATAAACTGAAGTTGAAGGTAGGGGAGTTTTTGACAGAGAACACAAGAGGGAGCAAGTTGTTCTGTAGACATGTCCTTGTGTACAACTGGACTGTAAATGGTGGCACTTGGAGTCACTAGCAGGGAGTTTTCTCATTCTCAGTCTGTTTCCTTGTCTGCAGCCTTCTCCTCAGTGAAAGGATCGGTTGAAGTTTGGTTGAATCTCTTGTTTCTCTAATCCCACAAAGCATAATGATGATGGGATCATCTTGATCCTTGATATCCTCTCATATCCTGAAAATAGATGACCACATCACCACTGAATAACTAAGATATGCACATTTGTCTGGGTTTAAGTTCTACCTCATGGATCAAATGAAATTATATCCCACAATATAAAAACTTTTATTATACTAGAATTCCTAGAACTTTCTCATCTTCCTTTTAATGAAAGGAAAAATATCATCACATTTTACTCCCTTATCCCTTCCCCTTTAGCTTCACTGACAATCAGAAACATCTTTTTACCTGCTTCACTGGTGAACACTTTCAAGTTTGGTTATGACTACATTTCAAATAAATACTGTTGAGTGTTAATCCTCATAAATTTCAATGAAGAGTTATTTCTAATATTTTAGTTTGTCTAAATATTCTGTCTCTTAATTTCAAGTGGATTTTTGAATTGAGTATGTCCCTTCTTCTACAATAAGAGAACTCTTGATTTTCATCTGACCAGATGACTCTTTGTAATACAGACTTCATTTTCCAGCTTATCTTGCAGATATTTGTGGCTATGAGAATAGGTTTTTCCCAGTGAGATAAGAGAGAGGGTAGGATGTGACACCTTCAGAGCACATTCTCAAGGAGATTATACATGCTCGTTCTCCCTCATTTCTGATACTTCCCTCCTACAGCTTACAGTGTAGGTGTGGTAGCTGATCATCTTAGACTGTATGGATTAGTCCAATATCTTCGATAGGGTAGAGCAACTTGATAGAAGGAACCCAGGTTTCTGAATATAGAATGCATCTGTCTTGAATCATCTACTTTTAAATATTTACATGAGAGAGAAATTAACTTCTATCTTATATAATCAGCTATTAATATGAGTCTCTGCTACACAAAGCTGACATCAAATACAGTATAGTTTTCTTCTATACTGTTTAATATTTTGTTATAAAAAAGTTAGAAATGAGAAAACTTTTTAAATTAAATAATACAAACATTGATCATGCATGTACCCTTTTTGATGGGCATGCCCCTCCCTCCAATAGCAGCTTCCCCCAACTGCCAGTCCCACTCCCCCTTCCCCTGACAGTTTTCTGCTACTGCCAATCACCTTCCCACAGCATTATAATTGTTCAAGGTCACCTTACAAGTGGGAACATATGGAAATCAGTTCTTTGTTTTTGTGATAAATCACTGAGTATGATTGACTCCAAATCCATCCAATTTGCTGCAAAGGCCATATATTTGTCCTTCTTTATAGCTGCATAATATTCCGTTGTGTATATGCACCACATTTTTTTAAATCCAGTCCAGCTTCAATGGACAACATGGTTGGTTCCATGTTTTTGCTATTGTGAAATTTTAATAAGCCAAGATCTTCAGCAACAAGGAAATTTCCAAGTGAAAATACTATGCATCACTCATCAGAATCAAATAAAATTAGATTGGTAAAGCATTCATGTTGGAATAATTGGTTTAGATGTGTGCCCTCGTATATAAGTTACAAATTTCAGTGAATTCTCCTCAAGTTTGTAGTTTTCTTGACTATGATCACACAGATCACTTTTCAGAAGGCATCATTTAACAGTCAAAATAAGTAGAATTGAGTTTTGTTAGTGTGCTAGCTTTGTGCAAAAATACACAGATAACATTTATCTTACATGTATTGTTTCTTGATTTCTCTGAGACACAAACACTGAAAAGTTGTCTGCATAAATAAGTCAGCCAAGAGGCTAGTGTAGAACTTTCATCAAGTATATAGCTGACAAGATATAATTTTGGGGCAAGATCATATTCACTCCTATACTAATATGATTAATTATTCAGTAGTTTGTTATCTCTTTGAGATATACCTTTGTTTATGAGTCACTAATAACAAGTAGTTATTTAACTTCAAAAAGTTAATTTACCTGATTTCATCTGTATCTTGAACAGCTGTCCAGGGTACTTAAATAAAATTAATTATTGTAATACTTAAGTTCTTTTTGAGTATGTAAAGATGCTTTCCATAATAAATCAGTGGGGTTTTTTTTCCATTTTGAATAATCTTTTGAAATCCTCTTATCTGAAAATAGTGAACTTATTTGTGGTTGCCTGTGAAAGCCATGTTAGGAAAACTTTGAAAAGTGTTATACTTCATTTATGGTATAGAGATAATATGATTAAAGATTATGTTTATTTAAATATAAACTTAGAGGACATTGACTTCAACAGACGTCCAGCACAAAAATTTCTCATCTGAGTTCCTGGAAGGTGGTCATATGGTTCTGCTAAGATATGTCCCAAGTCAGGAAGATTCGACACCTTCAGAGGGCAGACTTCTTCAGATCCTACATGTTGGAAACCTTCTTTCTGATGTGAAGCCTTCTCTTGTTTTATTTATCTGTTTGTTTATTTATTTATTTATTTATTTATTTATTTATTTATTTATTTATTTATTTATTGAGTTGGAGTCTCACTCTGTCGCCCAGACTGGAGTGCAGTGGCCGCTCCAGGCCACTGCAGCCTCGACCGGCTGGTCTCCAGTGATCCTTCCGCCTAAGCCTTCCAAGTAGCTGTAACTACAGGCACGTGCTACCACATCCAGTTGATTTTGATTTATTGTAGAAATGAGGTCTCGCCAAGTTGCCCAGGCAGGTCTAGAACCCTCAGGCTCAGGCAATTCACTCACCTCGGCCTCCCAAAGCACGGGATTACAGGCTGAGCCACTGAGCCCGGCCTCTTGTTTTATTCTTAAGTAATTTATGTCTTAGAGACAGGATCTTTCCCTGTCACCCAGGCTGGAGTGCAGTGGCATGACTACAGCCCATGGCAACCTCCACCTCCTGAACTCAAAGGATCCTCCCCCCTTGGCCTCCCAAAGTGCTGGGATTACAGGCATGAACCACTGCATTCAGTGGAACTTAATCTTGCTTCTTATGTTTTATCTTTCTGCCTTCTGAAATACTACTATCATTTCTGTATTTCCATTCCTTTGTCAGAGAATAAAGAAAAAAATTAGTTCTGGACCCCATATCTTCATTATTAAGCATAAAAATTGGTTTGCTCAAAATTATGCCCAATCCCTGGATGATAGTAGAAGAGATCAGAGTAACTATTTCTGAGTTCTATATAAATTTGAAATCCTAAGTACAGCATTGGTAATAATCTATTCATAATTTGACAGTAAAATAGTACTCACTGGCAAAGGACTTTTTCACTCTTTATAAAAGAGAGTTCGAATTTTTTATTTATTAGTCACAATAACCACTTCAGAATCATATACTGGTGAGGCAGCAGTTCTCAAAGTATGGGTTGAGAACGCTTTTGGGGTATCCATGAGGTCAAAACTATTTTTAATAGGTCTAAGACAGTATTTGCCCCTTTCATTGTAGAGGTTTGCACGATGGTACAAAAGAAATGGCAAATAAAACTGTGGGGGAATTAGCATTAATCAAGGCAATGTCACTAAACTCTGATAATTGTATTCTCTGCTGTTATACACACACTGTAAAACATTGCCAGTTTCACCTAACACCACCCTTGGTGAAGCAGTAAAACATTGCCAGTTTCACCCAACAATACGCTTGATGAAGCAGCATTAAATATGCCTAAGCATACACATTTTAAACATTGAAATCCAAGGTACACCTAAAGTGGTTTTGTTATAAATCTAGTTACAATGAATGCCTCCCCAAAAGCACTTGAACCATCAGTTGCTTGAGTTGCAAGCTGAATTTGTCACTTTTTTCATGGAACACCATTTATACTTGAAAGAATAACTGACAAAGTATGACTATTTAGACTTAGGTGTTTGGTGTGTGCCAAGTTTCTTGAAAATAAATAAGATGTGGCTGTCATATCAAAGAAAACAATATTACACAAATTAATAAATGGTGATAGTACTTGCCAGTAATAATTTTGCTTAATTTAAGCTTTCAAGTAAAAATTAGAATTTTAGGAGATTGTATCTGCCACTGTGAGCTTGACAGGTTTCAAGTAGTTAAAGATTTTACTGATCAGATTGGAAGTGATATTAACAAATGTGACTTTTTGTTTTGTGATGAAATGTATCGATATCTAGAAGATTCACCTAACCGAGTTAGTCAACATCTTTAAAATTATCAATGCATAATAAGAAAATCAGATAAAGACAGGAATATCTATAGATCAATGGAGTTAATGACCACAGTATAAAAATGCTCAGATTTTACACTATAACTAACTTTTAAAAAATGCTATTTGATGATTTCTGGTATAATAGCAAAGAAGAATACCCACAATTTTCTGAAAATGAAGAATTCATGTGAACACTCATGTAGTAGTGTTGTTTTCATTTTGAAAAACAATTCCAATCCATAGAATCTCCTTCAATCAGGCACTGAATTAATAATTTTACAATCAATAAGAAAATTCAGTGAAGGAAAGAGTCCACTAACTACATAGGTATGCCTACTTGCAGAAACTAAGTCAAAAAGAAATGAAAGTTCCAGTTAACACTATGTATAGTTTTCACTGAAACAAAAACCAGTGTGGACAATTAGATCTGTAGTGCAAGTACTAACTCCTGTCTTAGAGGATCCATGCAAGTTCTGATGATGCTGACAGGAATAGAAGAAGAAAGGTAGTGCCAACTTTTGGGACTTCTTTTTTTTTTTTTTAGTTGGAATCCCACTCTGTTGCCCAGGCTGGAGTGCAGTGGCACACTCACAGCCACCCCAGGGTCGACCTGCTGGGCTCCTGCAATTTTCCACCTCAGCCTTCCAAGCAGCCAGAACTGCAGGTGCTTGATACCACACCCTGCTAATTCTTGATGTAGAGAGGAGGCCTCCCCCAAGTTGCCAGGGCTGGTCTCCAATCCGCGGACTCAGACTGGGATTACAGCCTGAACCACCAAGCCCAGCCGGGACTCTTTTATAATTACAGCTAGATTTAAAATCATTTCCCTAAAAATTAGAAATATTTCTTCTCCAAAATTACATCCTCTTTCACGAAAAGATAAGCAAAAAGATTGTTGTTTAAAGACAAATCCACCTTTTGAATATTTTAGATGTAATATTTTATATTTGAATCTAAGTTAATCTTTAATTAGAGTCTATTGATTTGCCCATTCTTTGGAATAATATGTTCCACAATGTATGACTATTTTAACTAAGAGAGAGAGAGAGAAGGAGAGAAGGGAGGAAGGAGGAGAGAGAGGAAGGAGAGACTAAGAGACACAGAGACAGATACAGTAAGAGATAGAGAGGGAGAGAGAGAGGAGAGGATGGAGAGACAGAGACAGACAACTAGGAGGGGGAGAGAAGGAGAGATGGAGAGGGAGAGATGGAGAGGGAGGAGGGGGGAGGAAAGGGAGAGAGGGAGGAAGAGAGAGAGGGAGGGAGGGAGGGAAGGAAGGGGATGTGAGAGAGCACTTGGAGCACAGCAGCTGGAACTCCCAGTGTGTCCTCCACCTCCCAGGACCTCCTAAGCCCCAGCCTTCCCCAGCTGGTAGGGAGCGTGCCCCCCTGCCACTTGGCCCGTTCCTGGTGGTGGCGGAGCTGATCGTGGGGCGCGGGGTGGGGGGGCACGTGTAAAGGCGCACGAGGGTGAGAGACTGGAGGCGAAAGGGCCCTGGGCCGGGCTGCCCACCGACCCGCGCGGCCGCCTCTCCCCCCCCCCACACCGCACACCGGTACCAGCTCCACCTCCCCTCCCTCCTCCTCCTCCATCCCTCCTCCTCCCTCCTCCTCCCTCCTCCTCCCTCCTCCTCCCCCCTCCTCTCCCTCCTCTCCCTCCTCTCCCCCCTCCTTCCCTCCTCTCCCTTCTCCTCCCCCTCCTCCCCCTCCTCCTCCTCTTCCACCCATGGGAGCCTCTCTTCGCGATGGGCTTGTCTCAGGAGCCAGAGCGGCCGGCCGCGGGCGGGAGGTGCGGTGAAAGCAGGAGGAGGGGACCAGGCACAAGCGGCGGAGGAGGCGAGCTGCGGCGGGAAGCGATGGCGGCGCGAGGGGACTGCCTGAGGCGGGCGAGGTTTTGGCCCCAGTGCTTTTCCGTAGTCTTCCAGTGTTAGCGGAACGGCCACGGCCGCAATCACGGACGCCGGGAAGTCGCTGAGTGCCGCGCACGCGCACACTCACTCCTGTCTCCCCACGCACACCCCGGTTCCTCCCCGTGCCTCCCGCTCAGGGAAGGAGGAGGGAGGAAAAATGTAAGCCAGAGAGAGAAAACAAAGCAAAACAAAACAAAACCAGCAGGAAGACGGCGCCCACCAAGCCCAACTTTCAGCAGTATCCTTCTAGACGAGGATGGTAACACTTTTCTGTTTACTGAACCTGACGCCGGGGCTGCTGCACCCGTCACCGCAGCCACCGCCTCCGCCTTAGTTGCCGGGCCCACTCCGCAGCTAGCCTCCTGGGCCGCCAGCCTGCGGGACCCCCTCCGGGGGTGTCTGCAACCAGCGCTTGCCCGGGGTCCTAGTGTGCATTGTCCGCCCACTGTGGCTGCGGCAGTTAGCGGGCTCTGGCAGCGCCGGTTCTGGGGCAGTGGCACCTCCTGGACTGGGCGAATAGAGTGACTTGCTGACCCCCCCCCAAAAAAGAAAAGAAAACAGGAAAAAAAGAGAGAAGGAACAAAACAGGAAAAAAAAGACACGAACAAAAAAGAACAGGCGCTGCTGGGTGACAAGGAGCAGCAGGGAGGGTGGGGGATCAGGGGATCCCATGGGTGAAACAGGTTTCCAGGAAGGGAATGAGGCTAGGGAGGTGGAGGGAAGGCAGGCGAGAAGGGGGAGCCTAAGGATGAGGAGCTGTCCACCCAGCCTAGTTTGTTTGGAATCCTGTTACTATTAATGGGCAGCATTAATGACATTAATTGCATATAGCAGATTGGTTTGAGCAAAATGAATACCTTTGTCTCTGAGGAAGAAAGGCTCAGTAGGAAGTATGAAACATTACCTATTGCATCATGAGGAAAACAAATACTGTCAGATATATGCAACTCCAGCCCCCAGCAAGAACTTTTACTTTCCTCACAGGCTTAACTGAACTTGAAAAGAAGAAGAGATAAGTGTTTAGCTGCAAGATTTAATTATTATTACCTAGGCCCTTTTATTTTTGATACAGCACAGTACTTAACCTATGGCTTACATCAAAAAAAGAGAGAAATACTATTCGTTTAAAAAAAGCTTCAATTGTACTATTACTTGTTTCCTTAATACAACTGGAAAGGCAGAAAATACTTTGGTTTAGTTGATACGTAACTAATTTTAAACTCTAGGTAATTCTGTGAAAATCAGATATCTGAGAGTCAAGCATGCACTATCCAGTTTTTAAAGAGGTTAAATGTGTATATCATTAACTGTTATTCCCAAACTGCAGAAAACCTAGCAACTCATTTAGCTAAAAATAAACATTTAGTTCTTAGGAAGTATCAGTGTTTTATGAAGAATTCACATATTACTTTAATAGGTAGAAAAAATTATTTCTCAGCATTGTGCACTAATTTTAATAATTTTTACAAATCTAACATTGTGATGAATGCTTTTTGAAATCAGAAGTTCATAATTGATTTCTTCCCCCTCTTCCCTTCTTCCCTCCCCTCCCTCTCTCCCTGTCTTCTTTTCCGCCCTCCCTTTCCTTCCTTTCTGCCTCCCCTTTCTTTTTCTCTCCTTCCCTCTTTCCCTCCTTTCCCCCTCCTCCTCCCTCCTTCCTTCTTTCCTCCCTTCCTTCCTTGGTAGTAAATGTATTTACTGGGATGGACCAAATAATTTCACTAGCAGAGGCCTCTTTGTGTGCCATTTTGGGAGTTTCTCTAAGATAAGAATCTTGAAGCTAGAATTAATTTCTAGAGGCAACTTCATAGCCTGTGCATGAGTGAGTTCTTTATCACCTGTCTCCATTTGGCATTCAATGAAGGAAAATCAAAGGGTGTGATTTGTTTCTGCTCCACTTGACAGCTGAACTAAATAACACTTGGTCTGAAATTCTGATTGAAGTTGTAGGAGGATGTACTGTATTTAGTTTAATGCCCTTAAATCGCATCTTCTTGTTCAGCTTGGATGCTGTCATTTTAAAAGATGGATCCAAGGTTTAACCTGTAGGAGAGGGAGGAGTAATAACATCAGGATAGGCCAGAAGGAGCACTGCAGAGGAGAGCAAGGGAATTGTAGACTAAGCTTTTCCAACAGTAATAACTGCAAACTTGGCCTGTTATCCAAACAGTTGTTTTTTGCCTCAAAGGTTCACTTTGTTATCAATGTTTTAAATGTTCTTAACACTTTAAGTGTAAACATTACACATGTAAGTTGATTTGGTTTTGTAATGAGAAATGGGAAGTCAGATGATTTGTTCAGGAAGGGGTTATTTTTCATAGTTACCAGTGTCAACTAAGTAGTCATTCCACCTTTATTTGCGCTTTATACCTAGTACTTGTCTGTTAATAGTATCATTTCTTTGTAGCCATTGAACCCAAGTATGTTTACAAAAGATAACTTTCTGTGGACATGTTTTTTTTTTTGAGTTGGAGTCTCACTCGTTCGCCCAAACTGGAGTGCAGTGGCCGCTTCCGGCCACCGCAGCCTCGACCTGCTGGGCTCCAGCGATCCTTCCACCTCAGCCTTCCAAGTAGCTGGAATTACAGACATGCACTACCATGCCCGGCTGATTTTTTGATTTATTGTAGACATGAGGTCTCGCTGCCCAGGCGGGTCTCGAACCCGCGGGCTCAGGCAATCCACTCACCTCAGCCTCCCAGAGGCGCGGGATTACAGGCTGAGCCACCGAGCCCGGCTGTGGACATGTTTTAAATGGTATCCTACTGTTTATGTAAAAAGTTGTTTCCAAATCATTGATTTCACAGAAGCATTTATGGATACTTTATTCTTTACTGCTTTTCAAATACATCCATGATCAAAAATTTATAGAGAAAAATCATATATTTTGAATTGTCTCATTGTTTACTTATATAATGTCTAATCTGTGAATAATAATACAATACCAAAGTCATTTCCTTATAATAATGTTTACAAAGTAAATTTTGGAAAAGGAGATTTGTTCTTGAAAATATCTTTGGTTTCTATTCAGTACTCCTTAAATTTCTCTGAACCATGCATATAGAAAATACCTCTTCAAAACTTGAAAGAACAAGTTGAAAACCTTGTGTATATAAACTTGTTTGATTTTCTTTAAACTCCAATCGACTGAAAATTATATAGCACAACTACAGAGTTTTTCTACTAGGTGAATGATAACCAAGAAAATTAGACAGAAAAAAGTGACAAGCATGTGATATGGCCATGCTGTTTTGCAAAGCATACTCCAGTAGCACAAAGCTTTTAGTTTAAAAAATAAACATGTCCAGGAAGACTCTTTTGGAGGTATTTCTCTCTACAGTGTAAGCTTGAACATAGTGATAAATGATTATGTGTGTTGTCTAACACTTGCATATATATTATATATATATATATATATATCCACAAGATTGCTTAAATGATCATCAAAAATATGAAATAGGATGACATTCATATCACAAGGCCAAGGTATACAAATGGGAAAACTGAAATAATGGAGTGTTTTCAAGGCAACAGACTGTCAACAAGAACTGTAATCCATGGACATATCATAGATCCAACAGAGAGGGTATTAGATGGTATAACTCCACAGCCAGGAGTTATCATGACCTTTATAACTGTTCTAAGCATGCAATATGCCAGTCACTGGATTTGATTTGTTACAAGGAACAGACTTGAATTCAACATTATGTGATTCTTTAAAAAAAAAAAAAAAGTTGCAGGAAATATTTTCAGCACCTAATGGTATTATGAGTAAAGTTTTCATCTCCATCTTTTTTTATATATTCTTAAAAATATAACTAAAGGTTATATGTAATTTACAACTCAGCTATGAATTGATAAGAATTACATTGAGCTTTAAATGTAATCCACAAATTGGGGCCGTTTGGTAACTTTATGGATGTGATAGATGTGAATTTTTATTTTCCCCTGTAATTCTTCTGCACAGTGGTTGCCCCGGTACTGTGATAGAACTAATTATGGGAGTGCCAGAGCTTCTATGAATCACTTGACTCTTTTTCTCTACCCGGATTTTAGCCTGAGATTCATTGGCATGTTAAAATTGCATCTGTTTGAAACGGGACCTGCTGTCCAGGATTCCCTGCTCTGTGAGGAAGTGTCTATAACAAGATATATACATAACTTGTTAGAGAAATACATGTGCATACACACACACAGACACACACACACACACACACACACACACACACACACACACGCTTTTGTAAATGCTTTTGTAAAGCAACCCTTTCGAGGAAGGATTTAGGTAGTGTTACTTTTATTTAGTTTTTTTTAAGCCATAGATCTTCATATTTAGGGATATTCATAGGGGATATATTACCAGAGTTTCTGAATCACTGTTGTTAATTCCTTCCCTTATTAAATTTCTCAAGTACTTTACTAGTAATAATGACACCAATGCAAATCTTATTCTGTCTTTGTTTTTCTGTATTTCTTGTTATCCTCTGTCTTATGCAGAATGTCATTAAATTTAAAGAATATTAAGCACATGTGAGAGCAGTACTGACCCCCCCATGTTGTATTTACATGTATTTTTTTCTACATTGAAGCATTTAATCATTTAGATTGATTTTTTAAAGTTCTGCATTGTATTTGGGCTATAACCTAACTTAAGATGTTTTATACACGTCTTTAATCGCTTAGAATGAATAAGGCTGACATTTAGTGAAGTAGTTAGTAGGTTGAAATTTTTAATTGATTAGTTGATTAAAATTTATTCTTTAAATATTCAATGTTATCAAAGTTGTTCATAATGGAATATATGAAACGTTAAGTTTTTTTGTTTTTGTTTTTGTTTTTTGAGTTGGAGTCTCATTTGGTCACCCAGACGGGAGTGCAGTGGCCACTTCCGGCCACCACAGCCTCGCCTGCTGGGCTCCAGTGATCCTTCCGCCTCAGCCTTCCAAGTAGCCGGAATTACAGGCATGCGCTACCATGCCCGGCTGATTTTTTGATTTATTGTAGAGATGAGGTCTCGCTGCCCAGGCAGGTCTCGAACCCACAGGCTCAGGCAATCCACTCACCTCAGCCTCCCAAAGGCACAGGATTACAGGCTGAGCCACCGAGCCCGGCTGAAACTTTAAGTATTTAAATCTGTGATTAGGTAAGAACATCTAGGATTTATGGGAAAACTTAGTTGTTTGCATTTAATGATGTTTGTATATCCATAGTAATTAGTGGCCTTTTCCCCCCCTCATTGGTCAGTGTAATAAACCAACTTTAACCGAATGGTACTTTTACTGTGCTGGGCATCATAAGTGTGAAGAGGATGTTTGTACTATTAAGTTTGATAAAACCTTGCAGTTAGAATATTTGGTAGTGATATTAGTAATACTACATTGCATAAACAGGACATGTCTCAGTAAGAATCAAGTGACTGATACTGTATCTGGAATGACTAGGATAGTGACAAGATTAACAACACTTGAAGTCATTGTATACATTTGTAAAGCGTATACAATGATGTTTGGAGAATTAATTGAAATACTGCAGTATTACGGCAAACATGATGAAAAGCAAGGCAAAAATCTCATGTTACTATGGCCCACAGTGATCTGGGCCCTAGACTGTAATTATTCATAGACTCTTTCATTTAGCTTTATTTATTGAATTTCTACCACAGACCATGGTGACTTGTGCCAGGGACAATACTCAATAATACACCCTAGAAGAGCAGTTCCTTGGTTGTAGACTTTGCTTTGTATTGGATATGGAAAATATGACAGAGAGTCAGAAAACACCCCTTTCTACAAGAGTAAGAAGTGCAGTATTCATAAAAAATATAAGGCTTTCTATCTTTTTTCACTTCTGTTAGCTTAGTGTGCTGGAGGATTGTTATTCAACTTGTAAAATATTATAATTGGTGACTATACAATCATTGGGGGTCTGGGAGGAAAGAGACAAAAGATGTTATGTAAATAAAAATGAAATTGTAGCAAATTTTAGAAAAGGTATTTTGATGGGATTTAAAAATTAAAATAGATTACACATGATATTACTAATAATACACATTTATTGGACACTACCATGCTTCAGATCTTATGTTATATGCTTCACAGTAATTTTATCATTAGTTTTCCCACTGTCCTATAAGTGAAGTGTGAATATCCCCATGCATGGAGGGAAAAATAGAAGCCTAGCATTCCCAAGGAACGTGTTAGAGTTAGAGAGTGAATTCAGGTTTGTTTCTGATGTGGACATAAGCACTATAGTCTCTGTAGAAATGCATCTTAACATCAGGGTGGAGGGGCCTGCATTTTTAGAATTTCCAAAGTCAGAAATATCTGAGCCTATGCCAGAGAATTCCAATGGCAGAAAGACCAGTTGTACCATGGGTAGTGATCTATATCTCATCTATTTGTTCCTTCATCTAATGTTTGAGAACGTCCATGTTTATAAAGCTAGAGAAGGAATTAACATGTAAAGTATTCTCACCTCACTATTTAATATTCCAATAATTTTGTGGGCAAGGTCTACAGCCATGTATATGATAGGGCAGATTTTTAGCTGAATGGTTTCAGAAGAATGAGTTTGCCACATACATATGCCTCTCTGGTCATATGAAGTTCTTAAGACTTTTCTACTCATATAATCCATGCTTCAGAGTGTTCCACAGTTTGTCTAAAGATTACAGTTGTGGCATTTTTATTGTGCAATAGTTTTGCCACTGGGTAGGTAGAACCAGCCTCATAAAACTTTCAAAATAACACACTTTAGTATCTAACTTGTTTCTGGATGTTTTCTTTCAAAATAAGTAAGGACTTGCACAAGTTGGTCTCCTGCTAAGTTATCTGGCATTATAATAATGACAGCAAGCATTTATATAGCACTGTGTGCTAATAAGCAGATACTGTTTTAAGTACTTTACATGCACGAATTCATTTAATTAAAAACAGAATATGTTAAAAATGGGCCATAATAAATATATACATGGTAAGTTATCATTATTTAGTCCTCCCTCCACCCAAAACACACACACACACACACACACACACACACACACACACACACACACACACGCAAACTTAAAGAAAGGAAAGTCAGTCTTTGATAGATAATAAAAATTTCTATGCCAGGAACTCTAGGAGTTAGTCTGCTAACAGTTCTTTAGCAAAAACTATACTTTAGGAAACTTTGCAGCATCTGAATCCGTCACTGTTTATTGCGAGATATATGCTAAATTTGCAGTTGCAGACAAATATGTCACATTTACTTTTACATTTTTGATATAGTACTGTCAAGTAAATACCTTACTTAAAAAATAAAATGAATAATAGAAGTTTTAGGGCTTGAAAAGTATAGATAAGCAGTGTTTGGGTATTTTGGTTGAAAAGTTTAGCATTTTGCTTGTGTATCTTGTTCATTTTTACATTCAGCAAACTTCTTGTGTATATAAAGGATAGACTGCCTTATAAAATTTTGGAAAGAACTCATTCAGAGAAATATTGAAGGTAAAAAGGAAAAGTCAATAGGAAGTATAAATGAAAAATAAACAATCAGATCATCTTAAATGAAATTATTCCTGAGTACAATATTATATTATCATCACTATGCTAATGTAGAATTAAAGGACTCTAACTTGGGTACCTAGTATAAAACCTTAAAACTTAACAAATCTTTATCACATATTTTAGAAGATAGTAATCCACAACATTTTAAGAACACAGATTCATGGATCATTTTAGCAATGTTTCATTACATCTGATAAACTAGAGTGTTTTCATTTGTAAGATTTATAAAAGGAATTCTATTACAAAGAAAAAGTGTTTTGGACAAAGGGCCATCAATATGTGAATATAGTTACAATGAACAATTTCTTCTCAAATCCCTGAATTTTCCTTTCTGTTACTGTGATACAGTAACAGAAAAGGATGCTACTTCTAAATTTCATTCAGAAGTACTTTAACTCAGAAAGATTGCAGTATTTTGGTGGGTACAGGTAGAATGATTGGAACTATTTGCAGAACCTCTGTCTCTGGTCCTAAATAATGAAGACATCAACGAATAAGGTTATTTTAATAACTAACATGTATTGTATGAATTAAGGGAACATATTTTCCTACATATAATCTATTCCTCGGAATCCACTTCTGAAAAAGCATACGTTCTATCCATTTATATGAATGAAAAACTTTTTTATAGTACAAGTTTTTGTATATAGTGTTCACAACTTATATAGACATTTAAAAATAGAATACATATGTATTCATACTGTTTGCAAAATGGTTTATATATACACTATATGCCAGATATAACATGTTTGTTTATGTCTACCTAAAATGGAAAAATGTTGCAAAGATATCTTGAACAAATTATAAATGTCTTCCTTTAGGTTGAGTTAAATTTAAATGTATGCAGTGGATTGGTGACTTTTTGTTTCTTAATTCTATAAGAAAAAGTAGACTCATCATTTTTTGTACATTTTTATCATTCTGAGTAAATGTAGTTTGTTAATCCTGTAAAATTTGTCTTAGATAAATAGGCCTTGATTATCTCATCACCACCATATCTGCATTCTTTTGTTCATTTCTTATTCATAATTTTGCTGTCTGGCAGTGAGCCTTTTTGGGATGCTCGAAGAAGATACATGACTTCTACCAGCTGCTACTATAACCTGCAGAATGCACAACAAGACATTAGAACTGTGAGGATTCCTCTCCTGATTAAAGTGCTCTTCATTTAATCAGTCTGTTCATAAGAATCTCAGGAATCTCTTGCTACCAGCAGTTTTGATTTTTTTCTTCCTAATAGAATGAGTTCTAATAATTGAATTTGTTAGACTATCCAAAGGAAGGTAATTCCGTGAATGCTGTTTCTTTTTTATAACTAAATACTTAAAAATAATTTGTACTGGGGGATGTCAAGTTATTCAAAAATTGTTTTATGGGGCAAGGAAGAATGGAGGGTGAAGTAGATATATAATAGCCTAATCTTAAAGGAAATGATTTGTTTAATTCTGTTTGAATCTAAGCACTTTACAGTTTTTACTGTAAACACTTTGTATTATGTAGTATGTGGCAGACATTAAAATATTACTTGAAGTGTAACCACGTTTTTAGGTTTTTATCATCCAGAATTAGTTTAGCATATGAATTTACTCTTTTTTTGTCATTTTCTGTCTAATCCTCTCTCTGTATCTCAGAATCAGCAAATTCATTTATGAGCAGTGGATAATTTTTGCCTCTCTTTGGTGCAGGCATTTGATTGTGGTTGAAAATAAGTCATTGCTAATCCATGCAGTATTGGTTAATCTTCATCACTCCATTCTGTGATTAGAGCCTAGGGCCTGCTACCTTGCTTTCTGCCCTGATTTTCTTTAACTGCAATACTTGTTTCAATATAGTTCTTTAGTCACCACTCTCCTACCAGCCCCCTCCACTTCTCATATCTATTGATTACAGATTAATATTTATTTGAAGCTATTTTCCAGACATTGTGAAAAATGTATCCATTTCTTACCGTGAATCTTCATCAAATGGGAGGGTGAAGAAGGAAAATACAGGGCTTAGGTATGCAACTCTTCTTAGCCAGTAAAACTATTGTGTTTCCATTCTTAATTGTCAGCTATGATCAATGTATTTTTATTTTTATACAAATCAGGAACTTTGGTCTCCAGGAAAAATTTTCAGAGTAAGCTACCATATTAATAATTTAACTCTGTCTGTAATGGTTCTAGAATGACCTCTATATTTTCTAAGTACATAATACAGCCAGTACAATCACCATGATATGCATTGATCATCTTGAATATTTCCACACAGGGACACAAACTATGAATTTCCCTAGCATAAAAATTTGCCAATTTTACCAGAAGGTCATCTAACAGAGTTTTAAAAGACTTTATTTCAGATCTCATTAGTCCTGTGTTCCTTTTAATAATTGATTCTGTCTCATTGTAGCTGTGTGTGGCTCGGTGGCTCAGCCTGTAACCCCGCGCCTTTGGGAGGCTGAGGTGAGTGGATTGCCTGAGCCCATGGGTTCGAGACCCACCTGGGCAACTTGCCGAGACCTCATCTCTACAATAAATCAAAAATGAGCCGGGCATGGTAGCACGCACCTATAGTTCCAGCTACTTGGAAGGCTGAGGTGGAAGGATTGCTGGAGCCCAGCAGGTGAGGCTGCGATGGCCGGGAGTGGCCACTGCACTCCAGTCTGGGTGACAGAGTGAGACTCCAACTCAAAAAAAAAAAAAAAAAGTGTAGGACAATAAGGATGATTGCATTCAGAATCTCATGATCTATGTAGTGGAACAAATTGAAATCAAAGCCTGTATCAATCACCGTGAAGGAAGGTTAATTGTTAGTGCTTCTCAAGTCTCTGGACAGATAAACCAGTAATGAAATACTGCTCTGACATATGAATGCTAATGAATGAAACAATGGAAACAGAAAGAGCCTTCAGAGATAACCAAAAAGGCAAAAAAAGTATGGAACTGGGTATTACATTAACTCTCTTAAAGTCATGTTGTTTTTAGCCTGCTACCCATCCTTTTTTGGTTGCTGAGGGCAGTATCATATGTCAGGTTGCAAAAGACAAATAAGACTATCAATGGAAATCACTCTTTCTATTATAAAAAGGAAATAAAGAAAAACAAAGTACAGTCCTATGCTTCATATGAACTCTGTGTATTTTATAAAAATAATGATTTTATTTTGCTATTTAAGGTATTTTTTAAAAAATAGTGATGTTGCATATGTTAAATATTGTATATGCACATATGTCACAAATTCCATAATTTCAAGGATTGTCATCTTTGAAGGGATTTTGGAATTATTGGTTCACTGTAGAACAAAGTATAGAGAAAATTGTATAATTGTATAATATATAAAGAAATAGTAAAATAAGAATTGATGTGACAAAGAACTCATAAGATTAGAGTAAGCACATTTAACCATTTCCCCCATATAAACTTAACATTTAAACATCTGTTAGTTAATCACATGACAATCATCTCAACACAATGGGTTCTTCTGAAAATTAATAAGAATGATGATAATAATGTAAATACTGTTCCAGACTTTGCTCAAATTTATTATCAAAGACTCTTGTCAAATATATCTCAAATAATTTTAACCAGGAAAATATATTAATGGTTCAAAAGCACTTTCACAACCCTCAATTATAAAAGTATAATGGAATTATATATATATGCAAGATTATTTATAGTTAGCAACACAGATAGCAGAAGACATTATGAAGGCACATTTTCCACAACCTGTACTACTCTTGCATTTGGTTTCACCCATAAGGTTTAATCTCATGCAGTATATATAAGGGAAGAATGCTCCCTAAAACCTGAACTTCATTTATGAAAAATTATGTATTCTTACATGTTTAAACTTCAGTCATCTTCAAAGTCTCTCCATTCGATGCCATACACCTATTGAGATACTTTTTTCACAGCTCAAAACAGTTTCCTAACCCATCAATTTTGATGCCTTTTAGTGCTCCTGCCATTTTTTTGTTTCACATCTTCCACAATGGCAAAACATTTCCCAGGAAAACAATATGGTCTACAGGTGAATAGGAAGGGTGGGGCACAGGGATCATGTTGTTTTTGATTAAAAAATGCTGCTAGCCAGGCTTGGTGGCTCAGCCTGTAATCCCGCGCCTTTGGGAGGCTGAGATGAGTGATTGCCTGAGCCTGCGGGTTCGAGACCCGCCTGGGCAACTTGGTGAGACCTCATCTCTACAATAAATCAAAATATCAGCCAGGTGTGGTAGCACACGCCTGTAATTCCGGTACTCGGAAGGCTGAGGTGGAAGGATCGCCGGATCCCAGCATGTCAAGGCTGTGGTGACCAGGAGTGGCCACTGCACTCCAGTCTGGGTGACAGAGTGAGACACCAACTCAAAAAAAAAAAAAAAAAGCTGCTGAACCCTCAGCTCGTTGTGGACTGGTGCACTTGTTAATTACCCATCATGAAATGGGCAAACATTTGAAAGAATCTCCAAAAAATTTTCACTGGAGCTGAACACAGCCTCTCACAGCAATGCTTAGCCAGTACATTGATACTCATGGGTTCTTAGAACCTTATCTACAAGGGATCCATACTCCAAAATATAATTCTGGGTTATTTGTTGTTGTTGTTTTTTTTGAGTCCCCCTCATTTTTTTTTTCTTTCTAGGACATGAAAATTAGGATCATTTAAAAAATAAAATGAGTGTCTTCTCATTCATATAGAGAAACTTATAACTGTAAGAAAGTTAGGTATATTCATTTTTCAAAATTCATTTCAGATGTGGTACAACTAGTAGCAAAGGAGAATATTCTTAAGAAAAATACAGAATCATCTCACATCTTTGTATTTCTCTTTATAAGTTTAAGAATTTCCTGAAACCTGATTTTGTGCTGTATTGCTGTGACTGCATTGTAATGAAAACAGATGATTGGGACATCACCCTATTTGTGATAGTGTCACTATCCTCTAGCTAGTGTGAGTTTGTATATTTTAAAAGATAGCTGTACAAAGGAAAAGATTGCTGTTGTACTCACCTCCGACATATTCCAAGGTCTTTGGGAGTTTCTCCTCTAACGATTTCAACTTTTTTAGGAATTTTCACTCTTGCGTGCATCTCCCTTCCACCTTCCCCTGCCAGTTTTCTGGTGAAAGTTATGATCTTTCCTGAGTGGGTTCCTAGCCCCTTCCCTTACCCCCATCCTCACCTCCTGTCTGTTTGATACCATTTGACTCCTTTTTTGGCAAGAATAGTCACTGTCCTCATAAAGTCTTTTAGCTCAATAAAGTCAGTGGCCTTCGTGACTGACCTTTGTACATTGAAAAGCAAAAAAAAAATAAAAAAATAAAAGATAGCTGTAATCATATTGATATTACATTGAAACAGGAGATAGAGAAAGGCTAGGCAGACAGACAGGTGAGTCCTCAGGTAACAATGTAGTGAACTCCTGGCAGGCTAGGCATTGGTAAACAAGCTCCTTGGGAGCCTCTCAAGCTAGAGCTTATGTTCACTGCTAGGAACAAAAAACAACCATTCTGCTCACCATAAGGTCCCTACCTTAATACTGACCAATAAGAAAAGCTACAGCTCACAGTTAGTGCTAGCCAATCGGCTTGGACCCAGGTTTTCGGTCCCAGCCCTTTGGGCTCCTCCCACTGTTGGAGTTTTTCTGTCCTCAATAAATCCTGGTTTCTCACTTTCCAGCTGTCCATATTCCTCATTCTTCCTGGGCACTAGACAAGAACTTTGACCTGGAAGAGCTGGGACCCTGAAGAGTTGCAACCTGAAGAGCTGCAGAAAATCATCGGAGTCAAAAACCTGTGTACCCCAGAGGCTGGCTTGTCAGCCAATGAACCTGGCTGAACCAGGAGATCTGCTGGAAGAAGGTGAAATTCTGAAGCTGAGACACCCAGGGGAATAGGCTTGCCAACCTATTGAACCAGCAACACTCTCAGGACTTGAGTTGCCAGCCTGTTAGAGCCAACACCCTGGGGGCTGGGTTTGCCAGCCCCCTCAATCACAACACTTAGGAATTGGCTTGCCAAACCCCCCCCAATCACAACACACAGGGTTTGACTTGCCAGCCCATTAGAGCTGACAATTCTGGGGCTAGGCTTACCAGCCCCTCCATGACCCTCTCTGGGGCTTGACTGGCCAACCCATTGAGCTGACACTCTCAAAGCCCAGGCTGACCTGAAAAATCCACATCAACATTTCTAAATCAGGATTTCTAAACTGCCAGTAAAATGCACAAGGGTAGAAGTCACTTGAGAGACCTAAAAGTCTAGATGTGCCAAGTGGTGTCAATCTTTTTGTACAACAGTGGGCGGGCAAAAGGCAAGAGTCCATTATGCAACAATAAGTGTATAGTTAAAAGAAAGTCCCATGGGTATTGAGATCATCAGGGCAATAAATTATGAATTACCACTGGTTACTTGCTCCCTGGGTACTGGTACAGCAGTATGGAATGACATAGATACCGGTCACCAGTGTCAGTCTTCCATTATCTACATAGGAAATTGTACTCTACACAGATCCTTTAAACTTTTAGAGTCTCAGTTTTCTCATTTGCATAGGGATTTGATAACACCCCCTTGCAGCTGCAAAAATCTATGAGGGTATGATTTGAATTATGTGACTATATAGTATAAAACAATGAGTTGAAATGCTATTTATTGTAGTTTTTTTTTCTAATGACATTCACAGTTACAAATAATTCTTATTTTAAAGCTGTTAAATAAATCCAATTTTTATACCAAATATGATTCTTATCATACAGGTATCAATTCATCATATATAAGATAGTTAAATATTTTTATTCTATGGAAACATCTTTGGAAAGAAACTTCTTATAGCAAAATGTCTAGATGACTTTGTAATCGAAATGATAGGAGATATCATGTTAAATTTTAAAGTGATAGGCACAAACCTCAATGCAGTACTAAAGAAAAATACTAAAAATATTTAGAGATAAGTACATTCGTTGGTTGAATTCAATAAAGACAGTAGAAGAACTCTGGAAATATGTGAAAACTAGATGTTATAACATGAAGAAGAAAGTTAACAATGTAATATTTGATGGACAGGCAGCTGCATAAGGGCATAATTATCTCTGAAATTTTATATTAGGAAAATTTTATAGAGGAATAAATTTATGTAGTGAGATATTTACCCAAGCTACAACAGTTATTTATTTCTTTCAAACCTTGTTTTTCAAAAGCACTTTCATTTTGTTCTTCTCCCTTGCTTGCAGAGAGAACTGATTTAGTGTTTGTAGTATAGACAGATAAAGGTTTATGATTGAATTAGATTTCTTGCATCTAGTAGATTGACTTTAAATTATTATTTTGTATTTTTTTAATTTTAATATATATTTTTTATTTTAAAATTGTGGGGTATAGTTAAGGGTTAGGTATACAAATATTCATTGTGCAGGTACCCTTGTTGATGAGGTGTGCCCCCTTTCCCCGGGGAGATATTGACTACCGTTAATCCCACTTCCCTTCCCCTCCCTGTCCCTCTCCCATAGTTTCCCACCACTGTCAATCTTTTTCTTATAGTATTATGGTAGTTGGTCAAGGTCCATTTATGAGTGAGAACATGTGATGCTCATCTTTGTTTGTGTGAGAGATTACTCAGTATTATAAACTCTAATTCCATCCAGGTTGCTGCAAAACACTCATGATTTCGTACTTTTTTATGGCTGTGTAATATTTCATTGTGTACATGTACCACATTTTTAAAATCCAATCCTCTTTTGATGGACAGCATGGTTGGTTCCATGATCTTGCTATTGTGAGCAATGCTGCGATAAACATACGTGTGCAGGTATATTTTTCATGGAGTGATTTGAGTTCTTCTGGGTATATTCCCAGTAGGGAGATTGTGGGGTCATATGGAAGGTCGATTTTTAGAGCTTTTAGGAATTGCCACACTGATTTCCTCAGAGGCTATATTAGTTTATGCTCCCACACCAACAGTGTAGGAGTGTTCCCTTTTGTCACATCCTCTCCAGCATCTGTTATTTTTTGGGTTATTGATAATGGCCATTCTGACTGAAGTTAGGTGGTATCTCAGTGTAGTTTTAATTTGCATCTCCTTGATGACTAGTGAGGTTGAACATTTCTTCATGTATCTGTTGGCCACTTGTATGTCTTCTTTTGAGAAGTGTCTGTTCATATCTTTTGCCCACTTTTTAATGGGGCTGTTTGTTTTTTTCTTTTCAGCACATTTGAGTTCCTTGTAGATCCTTGATGTTAGGCCTTTGTCAGACATGGAGTTGGCAAATATTTTTTCCCAGTCTGTGGACTGTCTCCCTGCTCTCTTGATGATTTCTTTGGCTTTGCAGAAGCTTGTCAGTTTAATTAGTTCCCACTTGTCTATCTTATCTCTTATGGCCTGTGCATTTCAGATTTTGCTCAGGAATTGGATACCAGTTCCAACTTCTATAAAGGTGTGTCCTGCATTTTCTAAAGTTCTTATAGTTTGAGATTTTACATTTAGGTCTCTGATTCATTTAGAGTTAATTTTTGTGTATGGGGATAGATAGAAGTCCTGTTTGAATATTCTACAAGTGGTCAGCCAGTTTTCCCAGCATAATTTACTGAATAGGTTCTCCTCTCCCCAGTGTTGAGTGGTGGAGGCTTTGTTGAAGATGAGTTGGTTGAGAAATTGAGGTTTTGCTTCTGGAATCTCAATTCTAGTCCATTGGTCTATATGTCTGTTCTTGTACCAATACCAGGCTGTTTTGATTATTGTAGCTTTATAGTAAAGTTTCAAGTCTGGTAGTGTGATAACTCCTGCTTTGTTTTGTTGTTGTTGTTTTGTTTTGTTTTGTTTTGTTTTGCTGAGCATTGTTCTGGCTATTCTTGGTCGTTTGTGTTTCCACATGAATTGATTTAGTGTTTGTAGTATAGACAAACAAAGGTTTATGATTGAATTAGATTTCTTGCATCTTGTAGATTGACTTTTTAAATGGATGTATCACTTATTTACTGATTACTTGAAAATTTACAATTAATGATACTTAATAAGTACTGTCAATATATTTTATAACGTAGTTACATTTTTTGCCTAATTTCTGTATGTGGATTATCTATACATGCGTTCTATATATTATATGTAGATTGAGTATTTTATCCCTCAAGCTGCATAATGCTCTTGCCAGTGATAATTAGCCATTACTGATAAAGTATTCTACTCTAAGTAAATACTCAGTTCCTCAAAAGATAATTTTCTGTTTTTTCATTTTGAAACTCTTAGGAACATGTTTTCAATGGCATCATGTGGACTGGACTTCTGTAATATTTTTGGTCTCCTCCTTACTCATCAAAACTCTTTTCCCAAAGCTGATTTTGGCTAGGTATTAGGAGATTATCTGATTATAACACTTGATGGTTTGGAGTGAACCTTGTTCTTATTTTTTTAAGGAGCTTATTATAACACACATATTTTCAATTAATAGAACATGAAGAACTTTTAGTATGCCCTTACCTGTCTCCCATACCTCACACAAACATCCCTTCCCAAAAGATACATATTTCAACATTTTGAAGTACCCATTCTGGAAACAAGGTCTCATAGTGACATTCTTTAAGAACAAATATTTTCATTATATTATATTATCGAACATAAAATAGGTAAAAATATGAGTTAGGTTAAATACATGTGTTGTACATGTTTTCATTGATAGCCATGTTTTTCCATATAGAAGTATCTCACTTTGGGAGAAATCTACCATCAAATGAAGAAATTTAGAATTGGGAGATATTTTGTGACACTCAAGTTGGAAGTATCTATTCACTGCTTAAATAGAATTTATATTTGGGATTTATAGATGGCTATAGTCTTCTTTGTAGAAAAACATCCACAGCAAGTATTTAGATTTGTGTTGAACCAAATCACATTAGACTTCACAAGATCTGGCCTTTTCTCTACCCCTCCACTCCCCACTTTACGCATTTATTTTCATTTACCAGGTCTTGTTCCAAGGACAGACGTCTAGCTATATTTTGCTGTTATTCATTTTCAGCAGCATCTGTTTCATACGTGGTCAAAAATACTTTTAGTTGACCCATGTTGAGTGTGACTTCTCCTATTCTATGATCTATCCAATTCTCATTACAGTGTGGGGCTATCTGGTGCTGAAGCTCTCCTCTTTTATATTGCCTTTTTATGCCTCCCATGGACTTGTAAGTTTTGCGCCTTTTTGCACTCTCAAATTATAGTAAAATATTCCTTATTTTCTAATTTCATTGTGATGGTCTATAAAGCAAATGATTGCAGTTACAACATACCATATTGAAGGTGGGGCATGAAAGTGCTCCAACTTGCTCATCATGGACCAATAGATCTAATCTATCTGTGATTGATGGATCAACTACTCAGGGCTTGATCAAAGGAATATCCTGAGAGTGCAAACTTCAGAGGAACCTGATGGGTGCTGAGTTCCAGGCACCCAACCTCCTACCCTGATCTAACTGTGGGACAAAGGGTGTGGTCAGAAAAGGAGGAGGAAGAACACCAAAGAGATCAGTGGTGAATCTGGGACTGACTCAAACCCCCTCTTTCCTAGCAATTCTCTGAATGTCAGACCCACACAGCTGGGCCACAACTGAGAGGGACAAATACAGGTGGAACCTGGACTTCAGTCACAATAGGATAGCTCCATTCTAGGATAGGCCTGGCTATGGCACCCCAGTGAGTTTACATACCTGGGGAAGAGACAGTCCCTTATCTCCCCACCAGAGATCTCCCTGACCATATGAGAGTGGGAGGGGAGGCCTGCTGTCTCACTCACCTCCATGGCCCCTCCTCCTTCCCTGCTTTGTTCCCTGAGGAGAAAGTGAAAGAGGTGACTCTGCAGGAAAGACATGATTAGAGTAAAAATTACAAAACCTGTCACAAGAGGGCAGGTCTTTTTGTTTGATTGTTTGTTTTTGTTTTTTTAATTTTCAATTATTTTTTAATCAAAAAAAACTTTTGACTGCTTGTTAGTTCATCTATTTTAAAAATATTTTTCCTTTGTGCATGAATGTGTATGTGAGGGATTTATCTGGATCCCTCAATTTTTTTTTATTTATCTTTTTCTTTTTCTGTTTCTTTCTTATTTTGTCATTTGCTGTTTTTGTGTGTATGTGAATGATTGAGTGTTCATCTTTCGATTTTGTTGTGGTTGGTTTTTGTTCTTTTGCTCTTCTGGGTCTTTGTTATATTCATTTTTTATAGTTTAAGGGGAATATCAATGGATGTGTGAGGGTTCAACCTGGACCTTTTTTTCCCTTCAGTCTTTCTGTCTTTCTTCTCTAATCACTTTTTGCTAGGCATGTGTGTGTGTGTTTAGTTTTCTTGAGGGGTCATTTTGATGCTGACTGTTTTGTTTCACTTTGTTGTTATTCCAGTTCATTTTAGTGTGTGTGTTCAATTGCTTTTGCATTGGTTTCTGCTTTGCATCATCATATAGAGTGGTAGTGGGGAGTAGGTCTCAGGGAACATGTACCATAAGTGAACATTTTAATTTGCAAGTGGAATATGATGCCTAGTGCCCCATCCCATTTTATTTGATTATCAAAAACTACAAGAATTAGCAAAGTTTCCCATCCACCATCCTATTTCATAAAAGAACAAATCCAGGGCCTGTATCAGGGAAGAATATAGGTCTGAGCAAATGTTAGAAGGAGCCTCTCCCACTGACACTGAGCAACAGAACAAAAGTGAAAAACAAGAGATCTGTCATAAATGAGGAAAAGCCAAAGGAAGACCTCAGGCAATTTCAAGTGTACCAAAGACACAACTCCTGAAAAATCAGACCTTGATGCCCAAACAATGGAAGTCACCAAAGACTGTCCCCAGAATATGACCATAATTAGGGAATGGTTGGAAAGGGTAAATAGGATTCAAGAAAGACAAGATGCAACACTGAAAGAACTTGTAACAGAGATTTTGGCAATAAAAAAAAATTCATCCAGGAAACAAGAAGAAGATAAGCATGGAAAGCAGAATTAATCTATCTGAAGAAAGAATCTCAGAACTTGAAGACCAGAACGTGGAATTAACCTGATCTTTAAAAAAACATAGAAAGAAGACTCAGAAAGAAAGAATAAATCCAACAACAGGTGTGTGAATCTATACCTGATTGGTATTCCAGAAGAAGAAAGAGAAATGGAGAACAAATTGGAGCAAATATTCCAGGAGGTAATCCAAGAAAGTTTTCCCCATCATACCAGAGATGTGACCAGTCAAGCACAAGAGATACAGAGACCCCCACAAGACATCAAATGAAAAGACCAACTCCTAGACACATAGTAATTTGCCTACACAAAGTAGGAACAAAAGAAAAAGTCCTAAAGGCAGCAAGAGAGATAGGACAGACTACCTACTGGGAGAAACCAATCAGAATAGCAACAGACTTATCAGCAGAAACACTGCAAGCAAAAAGGGACTGGAGCCCTATATTTAAAGAACTCAAAGATAAACAATTTGAACCAAGACTTTCTTATCCAGACAAGCTCACCTTCATCAGTGATGGAGAATTAAAATCCTTCCCAGACATCCAATCCCTAAGATATCATGCAGCTTTCAGACCAGCTCTACAGGAGACACTTAAAAAGGTATTAAGCACAGAAGAAAGAAGAAAAGATTGACCACAAACTCCCCAAGAAAACAGCAGAGCACAGAATCAGGAGAGAATGCAGTGCCACAAGAAACTTGAAAACAAACACATACATTAAATCCAAAGCCAAAAGAAAACATGGAAACAAAGTAAAAACTTTATAGAACCTCATGACCAAGATAAACAATCATATTTCAATAATCAGCCTGAATGTGACTGGACTAAATGCATCACTGAAAAGACAGAATGGCGGACTAGGTAAGAAACCATGACTTAATTATTTGCTGCATCCAGGAGACACATCTCATTTCACGGGATGCACACAAACTCAAAGTTAAAGATTGGAAAACGAGTTTCCAGGCAAATTGATCACAAAAGAAGGCAGGAGTTGCAATCTTAATATCAGACAAAACAGCCTTTAAGCTATCAAAAATTTAAAAGGATGAAAAATGACATTACATAATGACAAAAAGTTCAAACCATCAACCAGAAATATTCGTCCTAAACATATATGCACCCAACACAGAAGCACCAGCATTTTAAAACAACTACAAAATAAACTAAAAAAAGATATTGACTCTAATACTATTCTAGCAGGGGACTTGAATACCACAATGACAGCCCCAGATACATCATTGAGGCAAAAGGTCAACAAGAAGATCTGAAACCTAAACTTGAAACTTAACCAAATGGACTTAATAGATACCTACAGATTATTCTGCCCAAGACCCACAGAACATACATTCTACTCATCACCACATGGAACATACTCCAAGATTGATCACATCCTTGGTCATAAATCAAGCATAAAAAATTTCATAAAGTTGAAATCTTGCCATGCACATTCTCAGACCAGAGTGGAATACAAATAAATATTAACAACACCACCATTTCCCCAAAGCCCACAAAGACATGGACACTAAATAGCATGATGCTGAACAACAACTGAGTAAACACTGAAATCAAAGAAGAAATTGAAAGATTCCTGGAAACAAATAAAAATGAAGAAACCTCTTACCTAAACTTCTGGGATGCCCTGAAAACAGTTATCAGAGGGGAATTTTTATCTCTACAAGAACACATCAAGAAAATGGAAAGATAAGAAGTCACCTAACAAATCACCTAAGGGAGATGGGAAGAGACCACTAAAACCCCTACTTTAGCAGAAGAATCCAAATCACAAAAAAAGGTGCCCAAATACGGGACACAGAAGAAAAAAATATCATAGAAAACATCAACACAACAAAAAAAATGATTCTTTGAAAGAATTAACAAGATTGATGGGCCCCTAGTCAGAATGACCAAGAAAAAGAGAGAAAAATCCCAAATAAACACAATCAGAAATAGATCAAATCACAACTGACCCTGAAGAAATACAAAGATTATCAGAGATTACTATGTACACCTGTATGGAAACAAACTTGATAAACTAAATGAAATGGGGGAATTTCTGACATCACACAACCTCCCCAGGTTGAAACAAGAAGACACTGAGACATTAAATAGACCAAAAAATTCCAGGAAATCAACTCTGTCGTATAAAAACTACCTACCAAAAAAAAAAGCCCTGGATGGATGACTTTCCAACAGAATTCTGCAAAACGTACACAGAGGAACTGATACCAATCCTATTTTAAGTATACCAGGCAATTGAGAAAGATTTAATTCTCCCCAGATCATTTTATGAAGCTAACATCACACTGATCTGCAAACTGGGTATAGATCCAACAAAAAAAAAGAGAACTACAGGCTAATATCCCTTATGAACATAGTTGTAGAAATCTTCAACAAGATTCTAGCAAATCAGATCGAAAAACACATCTCAAAAATCATCCACCATGACCAAGTAGGCTACATCCCCAGAATTCAGGGCTTGTTCAACATTTGCACG
>JAPVLO010001576.1:0-98526 GCA_027257055.1 Cephalopachus bancanus | reverse complement strand
TTTTCTTTTTTTATTTAGACCTGTGATCCTTTTTAAATTTAATTTTTTTGGAGATATAAGATCTGCATCTACACGCTTCTTTTTTTTTTTTTATTATGGATGTCCAGTTTTCCAGCATCATTAGTTGAAAGGCTATCATTGCTCTATTTTATTGTCTTTGTTCCTTTGTCAAAGATCAGATGCTTGTGTGGGCCTACTTCTGGGCTTTCCATTTTGTTGCATTGATCAAATTGTCAATTATTTCACTGGTACCACAATATCTTGATCACTGTAGCTTTATAGTAATTCTTGAACCAAGGTAATGCCAGTCATCTAAGTTTGTTTCCTCAGTATTAAAATGATATTCAGTTCCTTCTTAAAAAAAAAATCTTTGATCTCTTTGCATTTAACTTTTGGGAGTTCATATTGTCATGTCTTTGAGTTCACCAATTCTTTCCTAGCTATGTCTAATCTATTGATGAGCACTTCAAGCATTATTCATTTTTATTAGGGTATTTTTATTTCTATTTCCTTTTGATTCTTTTTTAGCATTGTGATCGCTCTGTTTATTGCCCATCTGTTCTTGCATATTGCTTACTTTTCCCCTTACAATCCTTAACCTATTAATCACAAGCATTTTAAACTCCAATTCTGGTAATTCTAAAATATCTGCCAATTCTGAATCTGCCTCTGATGCTCGCTTTGTTTCACCAGATTGTCATTTTGCCTTTTAATATAACTTTTATTAAAATCTAAATATATCGGATAAAAGGAATCTGAGGTAGGTAGATCTTTTGTGTAAAGTTTAATGTTTATCTGGCCAAGAGTTAAGCTGTGATTACTGTAACTGTGATATCAGAGGATAAATTTGCTTATAGTGTTCTTGTTTTTGTCCTCTGTTGTTTTTGGATGTTGCTAGCCTCCAGTAATGGGATCTGAGCCTTGCAGTTCTTTTAGCTTTAACTCCTTGCTGTTTTGCAAGAGCACTATTGCTACAGTATTAATAGGTCTCAGTCTTTTAGTGAATGGAAGTTACATATTTGTTTTCCCCATGTGAAAGTCTAAAGGAGGTTGGAATTTGGTTTCCCTTCCCCAGGTCATTTGGGCTTTGGTAAAACCCCTACAGAATTAAGCTCCGGTAAAAATAGTTTCCTTTGAGGGTAGGTAGTCCTTGTTGAGGAGAAGAGGGTGCTCTGAGCATATTTCAAAAATGGCTACTTGTCCCTCTATCCTGAGAAAAATAACTAAAGGACTTTTCTGTGATCCTTATAGTGAGAACCTGGTAGCAATGTTGCAAGTAAAACTCTGAAAAGTGTGGGGAATTTCCAAGACCGGGCTTCTTCAGAGTTTTAAACTCTAAAGCTAGTCCACACTAAGACTCTAGCAATTCGTGAATTATATTTAAAGAATTGCTGCCAACACTGACTTCAGCTGTGGGCAACTGCCTTTTTGTATCTGCTCCTGGTGAGCCATGAATCTCTGCATCTGCCTGTCTGTTTCTCCGGGTTCATTTTATGATTTCTATTATCTGATTGAGCTAAGAGAGTTGTTGGTTTTCAGTTTGTTTGATTTTATTCTTGTTGGGAGAATGAGAGTGATTACTTCCAAGCTCTTTGCATGTCAAACCAGAAACCAAAGTCTGCTTATTGTGTTCTGAACTGCATTGCTTTATGCCATAAGAACAGGTCACCTTTAGATAAACTTTTCATAGGCAGTTGCAGGAGATGTAAGTGCAAAGAAAGGGCTATAATTTGTTTCAGTAGCACATTTTATCTACTCATTCTGGAGAACCAGTGTACAACTGGAATGGTACTTTTTCGTTTCTTTTCATTTAGACTATTTCAGTTGATGTTTGGACACACATACACACAAAATGAAAGAACACATAGATCTAAACTGCGTCTGTGTCACAATGTGCATAATCACGACAAGTGTTAAATATATAAGGAAATCACTTTAGACACAGTGAAATTCCTGAATCATAAATACCTCTATTTCTACTTTATATACATTAGAGCATCAAATTTTATTAAAATTCTGTATTAAAATACATGTTTGTAAGTAAATTACATTAAATTATAAACTTCACAGTTGTCAATGGTGAGTGATTATCTACCTTAGATATTATTTATTTTAGCTTAGTGGTGGATCCCTGGTTGTCCTTATTCCCAAAGACCAGAACCTCCCAGCTCAAGGAGTAAAACTCAGCAGCTATTTATTTATTCGTGGTATTTTTAGATTAAAAATTATTTGCATGCAGTTAAATGTATAGATGTCCATGATTGATTCACAAAGCCTTGCTACTGTGAATTGTATAGAGTCTGATTAAAATTACATGCCATAGAGAAAATTATATGCCATGATGTCTTGTCTTTTTTCCATTTTAAAGTTGTGACATAATTTTTTCTATGCATCCCAAATAGTTCTGTTTTGGCAAAGTCCAGACTTAACCTGGCAACTTCCTTACATCTAGCACACTCATAAATCTTACTTGCAAGCTTCTTTGCAAATTGAGTCAGTGACCATTCACAGTTGTATTATACTCCTGTTATTATCTTTTCTCATAGTTCTCTCATTACACAAAGCTTCTTATATGAGTTTTTCACAAAAAAAGGTCAAGTTCTTGCACAGAGAGACTATGTCCTTGTTGCACCGAGCATATATGTGCTCAAATATCTCCCAAGTAAAGAAAGAGAACCTACATCTGCTCTATATTACTAGGCAGTGGATTTCTCATGATTAGCAAGACATCACGTGCCTTCCTCTACTGAGGGTCTAGAGGAATAAATAAGGACTATGGTAGGAGACAATAAAGAAGACGACCAAGACAGGAATTCTTGGGTAGTAAGAGAGGGCTTAACTGAAGAGGTAACACTTAAATTGAGAGTTGAAGGATGTGAAGAATGGAGGAATGGGCCCCCATGCAGGAAAACCAAGAGCCTGACACCTGAAAGACTTTATTCCATTTGAGGAATCAAGTATAGACACTTGAAGTCTTTAAGAATGTTTCTTTGACTTTACTTTAAGAAGTACCCAGAAGAGGTGAGGCTAGGAGCCACTTTCTCTTTTGTCTGACTAAACTGTCAAGCAAACCTCAATAATGAAGAATGCAAAGCAATGTGCATACTTTCCATTTTAAAATCACTAGTTCTCATTCAAATCAAGAAGTTAGTTCAATTTATGAGAATTTTTATATCTCCTAGGTCAACTAGACCAAGACAAGGGTAATCAGAGAGATGGAGAGTGCAATTGAGAGAGTAGGAATGAATATCCCATTACACACTCACAAGAATGGCTGATATTTACAAGACTGGCTGGTTAGAATAGCCCTTTTCTTATCATTCTGAGGCTACTTCAGGTTCTTTTCTCAGTTTCCAAATATGTTACACAAACATTTAAAATAAGAGATCCTTAAATATTCTGAAGTTTAAGTCTTGTCACCTGATGCGCATTCAAACTACACATGACTGGTTCTCATTACAAATCATGACATTATTATTAAAAATTATACAGTACAAACTGTTTCAGGGTAGCAATAGAGTTAAAGTGAAAAGGGCCTTCTTTGTAGAAGAAATTGAGATAAGAATTTCACAAAGATTAAAAGAGTATCACCACTGTGCAACCTAAAATAATGGTCATAGGGTAGGCAGCAATCATCAATAGCTGCTAAATCCATTAATTATAGGTTAATAGGAAATCTTTGAGGTGAAATATGGACAGCATAAAATGTATCATTTCAAACAGATTTACATTATAGTTTAATGGAATTAAGTATATTCACATATTATGTAGTGATCACCACCATTCAACTCCAAAACTTCATTTTCTCTAACTGAAAATCTGTACCTATTAAACAATAACATGCTATTCTTTCCTTCCTCACACCCTGACAACCACCATTCTAATTTCTGTATCTACAAGTGTGATTACTTCAGATACCACATATAAGTAAAATCATCCCTTTTTTTGACTTTGGTGTCTGGCTTGTTTTATTCACTTATCATGTCTTCAAAGTTCATTCATGTTATAGCAAGATTCAAATCTGCGTTCATTTTTAAGGCTGAATATACACCATTCCATGTATGTACTATATTTTGTTTATTGATTCATATGTTAATGAACACTTGGGTTGCTTCTACATTTCAGCTGTTGTGAATGCTGCTGCTGTGAACATGGGTGTATAAATATCTTTTCAAGTTCAATCTTTTTAGGCATATATCCATTTTTTTCAATTTTTAAGATATATAACTAGAAGTTAAATTTTTGAATAATATGGCAATTCTCTGTTCAAGTTTTGAGGAACTGTTATACTGTTTCCCACAGTAGCTACACCATTCCAACAATTGCAAGCATTCCAATTGTTCTACATTGTCACCAACAATTTATTTTCTTCTTGAAAAAAAATCCACAGTCATCCCAATGAGATCAAAATGGTATCTAATTGCGGTTTTGGTTTGCATTTCCCTAAAAATCTAGTGATGTTGGCCATATTTTCATATGCATATAGGCCATTTGTTTATCTTCTTTGGAGAAATATCTATTCAAATCCTTTGCCCATTTTAAAATCAGATTTGTTGTTGTTGTCAGGTTGTAGGAATAATTTGTATATTCCAGATATTAATCCCTTATCAAATATGTGATTAGAAAATATTTTCTCTCATTCTTTGGATTGCATTTTCACTCTGTTGATGATGTGTTTTGATGCACAAAAGTTTCTAATGCTGGTGAAGTCCAGTTTAACTGTTTTTTTCTTTTGCTGCCTATACTTTTTGTGTCATATCAATAGAATCGTTGCCAAATACAATGTCATGAAGAGTTTCCCCTCTTTTATTTTTTGGGTTTTTGTTTTTTGTTTTATGAGTTGGAGTCTCACTCCATCGCCCAGACTGGAGTGCAGTGGCACACTCACTCCAGTGTCAATCTGCTGGTCTCCAGTGATCCTTCTGCCTCAGGCTTCCAAGTAGCTGGAACTGCAGGTGGACACTACCACACCTGGCTAAGTTTTTTATTTATTGTAGAGAGGAGGTCTCACCAAGTTGCCTGGGCTGGTCTCAAACCCACGAGCTTAGGCAATCCACTTGTCTTGGCCTTCCAAAGTGCTGGGATTACAGGCTGAGCCACTGAGCCAGGCCCCCTCTTTTGTTTTAAAAGTTGTATCATTTTAACATTTTTACTTACATCTCTGATCCACTGAGTTAATTTTTGTATATGATGCAAGAGAAGAGTCCAACTCATTCATTTGTAGGTGGATATCTAGTTTTCCGGCACTATTCTTCTCCTTCTAGAATATGCATTTTCATTTTTTTAATTTGAAATGTTTTCAGTCATTATTTTTTCAAATATATTTTCTTCTCTTTGTTTTCTCTCCTCTCCTTTGGAAACTCTCAGTATGCATCTAAGGTATGTTGGATGATGACTTACTGGTCTCTCAGGCTCTGCTCCTTTTTACGCATTTTTTTTTTTTGTTTATCAGACTAGATAATTTCAAATTACCTGTCTTCAAGTTTGTTTATTATTCCTTCTGTCTGCTCAGATTTGTTGTTGAAAGCCTCTAGTGACTTTTTCATTATACTTTACATCTCCAGAATATCTATTTTGTTCCTTTTTTAGTTTCTGCTTTCTTGTTGATTCATTTTATTTTTGTATACATTGTATTTCTGGTTTCTTTTAGTTATTTGTCCATCTATTCCTTTAGATAGTTGAACACATTTAGGACATTTGATTCAAAGCCTCTGTGTTTTAAGTTCAATATCTATCCTTGCTGTCACTCAGCAGCTTTGGGAGCTTTCAGATTATGATAATTCTTATGGAATATCTTTCCAGTATCTGTTCACTGATCTCTAATATTGGGGAGACATTTTTCTTTCTTGAATATTGATTATGTTAGGTCAATTAATTCATTTTCAGATTATTAGGGCCTGCAAGTGTCATATTTACAGGGTTACTTTCTTTTTTAAAAAAAATTTATTTTAAAGATGTGGGGAACAGTTCAGGATTAGTTATATAAGTGGACATTGTATAGGTTAGGTTAGGGCCTCCCTTTGCCTGGTTTGAGATACCTGTATTGATGTTGTGTTCCCTGCACCACCAACCAAGCAGTATCCTGCTACTGCCAATCCCTTTGTTATAGTATTAGGGTATGAGGGTAAATGTTCAGGGTCCGCTTATGAGTGAGAACATGTGGTACTCTTTTTTTGTTTCTGTGATAGATCACTGAGTATTATTGACTCCAAATCCATCTAAGTTGCTGTGAAGTCCATATGTTTGTCCTTCTTTATGACTGTGTCATATTCCATTGTGTATATGTACCACATTTTTTTTCCAGTCCAGTTTCAATGGACAACATGGTTGATTTCATGTTTTTGCTATTGTGAATAGTGCTGCAATAAACAGGTCACCTTTCTTGAAGAAAATATATTTATGTCCAGATTGTATGGTTTTCTAAAAACAGACTTTTGCTTTTTCAAGATCAAAAGTGGTACTCCCAAAAGTGGTGAATAAAACTTGCAATAAATGTTTCACTTATTATTTTGCCTTTCAAAAATGTCATCAGATTAATAGTCTTTTTTAAATGGGGGAGGGGTGAAGGACTCCTAATGCCTTTCTTATAAAATGGGAATTAAATACCTAGGCCCTATGACAATTTAGACACTTGGTTTCTGGCCAATTAGCCAAAGTAAAGTATCCAATTGTATATCTTTATATGTTCTTCATTTGGAAAAATAACACAACACATTCAGAAAATTATCTCTGTCTAAAAAATAGAGAAGAAACTGGCATTGAATATATACGGGCATTTAGCATTAAAAAAATGATTTTCAAAGTTTAGCAGTGAAGAGAAAAGAAAGAGATAGTGAATAGAAAAAGATGTTTTTAAAATTAATTCTGGGAACTGGAAAATCATATGATCAAAGGAATTAAACTAAAAATGTGAACAGTAAGTAGAATAAAAAAAAAATTGGTGCTCAAAAATTTTAAAGATTATGTCAGAGACAGAGTTTGAACTGGAGAGGAATAACAAGGCCTAGACTCTCAAATTGCCAGATATAAACTTTATTGGTAAGATACTCTAGTCTATATGCTTCCAGTTGGATTTCTGTCTTCCATTCTACCTATTATAGGCATAAGTCTACAAAGTCAAGAATTACCTATGTTTAAAGGAACAGTCTTATAACCCAGGCTCTAATTTTCCTGACTATAATTCCCAGAAACAAATGCACAAGAGGAAGTATAAAATTGGTGGGAGAAAAAGTCATTTTTCCATTTTTCAGGCTTGGATTCATTACTCTGGTGTCCCTGTTTTCTATTTAGCACATCAGGGCTGTTCAACAGGGATCCTCCTCACTGTCAAATTAAAATTTTCCTCTTTCCGACCTCATCACTAATTCTTAACAAAACAGTCATTCCTCTGACCCATATTTAACTCCATTTTCCATCTGTTTTTCAAGATATTTAGTTTCTATTGATTCTGAGAAGCTTAGACATGCTCTTTATAATTTTTAGTTTGTAGTTATTATAAAAATCATTGTGTACACTTAGTTGTTATTATCCTGCTGCTTCCCACATTCTACACAACGTTAGGCAAACACCGTAAAACCTAACAAGGCCCTGAGCCGCTGCTTGGGTACCAACAGATATGAGTAAAAGAATTAAGAGACGGTATTTAAAAAAAAAGTTTTACACTTGTTAGGGTTCGGACAGGATGAGGTTGGATGAATGGAGAGAGAGAGAGGCGCAGCAGAGAGGGGCAGCACCGCCGGAGCCAGTCAGCTGGAGGTGCCGTGCTGGCAACCCAGAAATCCAAGTAGATGCAAAGAATTGTAAATCACAGAGGTGAGAGGAGAAAAGATTTATTTAAGAAAGCTTCAACCCCCACAGACAGAGAGTTGGCCTACACTCTAGGTGAGTGTGGTGGCGTAGCCCCCCAGAGTCTTGGCTTAATTCCCTTTTCTTGGAGATGTTGCACGTGACTGCCCTGACTTCCTTCTTGACCATCTGTGGATGTCTTGGAGATCCTGTGATCTCCCATTAATGTCCGCCCACATAATCATAACCCCTACAGAAGGGCGTGACAAGGATTCTAATGCTCCTGCACCTGCCCAAATGACATTCCTTAGAGCTAGTGGAGGGTGCACCTCCACTTATCTTCTAGGCATTCCCAGTAGGTAGCTTCGGGGAATCCTTGGCTTCCCTGGAGACAGGGCCCAATTGACTGGAAGATCGAATCCCCTTCTGCCCCACTTCTGAGCAGTCATAACTTTTGTAATTACAAGATTCATGACTTTTACAGTCCTTGCCCAATGCATGATGTCTTAGACCTTGTAAATTCCCATTACTCTAGGCACACTTGATTGCCAGTATGAGATACCTCTGATACCTGGAAGTCTGTTTCTTAAAAGAAAAAGTTGGTAAAGTTAATTTTACCTAAAATGGGCATTTCCCCAAAAGCATAGCTTCTACTTTCTCATCATTGCATCAGGATTTAAGAGCAAGATGAGGGACTTCCGGCAAGATGGGGCAACCTGGTCTGTGAAACCCTCTGCAAAGGAGAATTGCAGTGAGTCTCTGGATCTCGCCCCGGGGGCTGCGGACCCCAACATCACAGTCTGCTCTTCATACGGAATTCAGCCGTTGCCACTGCTGGGGCATCGCAGTAGACTGGACAACCACTGCAGAGCAGACACCGCCACCATCACTGCCACCACCGCTGCCGCCAGTATCACATCACACCACCCGAGCCAGAGGCAATCCACAACTTCAGTCCTTGATGTGCCTTCAGGGATGATCTGCTGGGATTGCTGCCACCTCTCCTGTGACTGAGACGTCCTGCCCACCATGAGTCTCCTGCCTGTGCCCTGAGGCAGGCTTCCATCTCCAGCTTCTGCTGGTTCCTGTCTGGCCCCAGCCCCTCTGTGGTGAGCAGCTGAGATAGCACCACCTGCTGGTGATTCAAGGTAACAACACCGAAACAGGAGAAACAAGCTTGAAAAAGACATAGGCCAAAGTGGTGAACGGAAGGTGATCAGAGCTGTCCTTCACAGCAGACCAGGGGCCACTGACCCTAACTGCAAACTAATTTGTCAGCTTGAAAAGAAAGCTAGAAATCAGAACTGAAGGGACATTGGACTTAAAAGAAAAGTCTCAGAGTGTGCTTCATTGATTCTGCTGGTTTAATGACTCAATTCTATTCCTACTGTATTGTTCCTTTTTTTCTCTTCCTTTTCTTCTCTTTTCTTCTCTGTAAACCATATCTTTGTATAGAGGAGCAGCACACCAATAAGGTGGTTGGTTAGCTTGTATGTTAGCATCATTATATTTTTTTTTATGGGAGTTGGTTCATCTGTAGCTGTGTCCTATTGCTTTTATCTGTTTCAGTATAGATCTCTCTCTCCATTTGTTGGCGCACTCGTTTGTTTCCCCCCTTACTCCTCTATCACTCCACCACCATCTTCAACCCACTGTCTGCTCCAGTCTCTGCCCTCTGCTAACCACATTTTATTTCAGGTAGTAAACCTACAGCCCCACTGCATGGACAGATTCCAAGGCAGTGGAAAGTGGGTCCCAGATAATCCACACACCTGTCAGTGAATACCAGGACCTGAAGATAGATTTTGAATCACAGCTCCCCCCTTAAGTATATTTCAAAACTGCAAAAAGACCACCCCCAACCTACAGTGCAACTCCAGAATTGAACAAAGTAAGAGGGCATACATAAAGAATAGGAGATTGAACAAACAGAAGTAAAACCAATCCCTTTACCCTGAATAACAGAATTAAAGAAGACGGTGATGTGGAGGTAAGGAAAAAGTAGAGAGGGGGAAAGACCACACAAATGAAGAAAAACCAAAAGAAGAATATAGGTCTCACATTGACCCCAGGGAGATCAGACACTGAGAAAACAGATGCTGGAACACAAACAATGAAGAGCCCCCAGAATGACTGGTCACATGCAACAAACCCAGACATCAAAACATTAATGGAGATAATTTAAAAACTTGAGGAGAGCCAAGAGGAAAATAGGAAGGAGCTGATGTCAGAAATAAAAGCAGTAAAGAATACTGTGATGGAAATGAATAACAGACTAATAAGCATGGAAAGCAAAATTAGCCAAGCAGAAGAAAGAATCCCAGAGCTCGAAGACCAAAACACAGAACTAACCCAAACTGTCAAAAGCATAGAAAAGAAGCTCAAAAAGACAGAACAAAACCTGCAAGAGATGAATGATCACTTCAACAGACCAAATCCAAGTGTAATTGGGCTTCCTGAGGCAGAGAGAAAAACAGAAGCCACACTGGAACAAACATTTCATGAAATTATTCAAGAAAACTTCCCTCATCTCATCAAGGAATGAAAAAATTCAGACACAAGAGATTCAGAGAACCCCTGCAAGACAACAAATGAGAAGACCAACTCCCAGACACATAATAATTCGCCTAAACAAAGTAGCTATAAAAGAAAAAATCCTAAAGACAGCAAGAGAAAAAGGCCAGACTACCTACCAGGGAAGACCAATTAGAATAGCAGCAGATTTATCCACAGAAACATTTCAGGCTAGGAGAGCCTGGAACCCTATCATCAAAGTTCTAAAAGAGAAACAATTTCAACCAGGAATAACCTACCCAGCCAAACTAAGCTTCATTTGTGAGGGAGAATTGAAATCTTTTCCAGATATCCAATCCCTAAGAACCTCCGCTGCCACCAGACCACCTCTACAAGAAACACTTAAGAAGGTACTGAACACAGAAGAAGAACAAAAAAGAACAACAACATTCTTCACAAGAGTACAGGCAAAAGATTAAAAACACACATGAGCCAACTCAAAACCCTAAGAAAGACAACAAACAAACAGGAACAATTCTGTAAGAACCTTATGACAGGGATCACCTCTTGCATTTCAATTATTAGCCTAAATGTGAATGAACTAAATGCACCACTGAAAAGACATAGAATGGCAAAATGGATAAAATATCATCAGACAACAATCTATTGCCTTCAAGAGACTCACCTCACTAGAAAGGACACCCACAGACTCAAAGTAACAGGATGGGAAACAAACTCTCAGGCAAATGGAATACAAAAGAAGGGAGGAGTAGTGATTTTAATTTCAGACAAAATACCCTTCAACTATTAAAAATCAAAAAAGATACAGAAGGCCACTACATAATGATAAAAGGCTCAATCTATCAACAAGAAATATCTATCCTAAACATATATGCACCCAACATAGGTGCGCCAATTTTCATAAAGCAGCTTCTAGGAAAACTAAGGAAAGATATTGACTCTAACACCATCATAACTGGGGACTTTAATACCCCACTCACAACCCTAGACAGATCATCAGGACAAAAAATCAGCAAGGAGATCCGGAACCTCAATGTGACTTTGGACCAAATGGACTTAATTGATACCTACAGAACACTCCATTCAAAGACCACAGAATATACATTCTACTCATCACCGCATGGAACATATTCTAAGATCGACCACGTAATTGGCCATAAATCAAGAGTAAGCAAATTTAAAAGGACAGAAATTCTACCATGCACCTTCTCGGACCACAGTGGAATGAAAATAAACATTGACACCAACAAAGTCCCCCAAAACCCACAAAGACATGGACACTAAATAGCATGATGCTAAACAACTCCTGGGTCAATGATGAAATCAAAACAGATATCAAAAGATACCTGGAAACAAATGAAGATGAAGAAACATCTTACAAAAATCTCTGGGATGCCTGAAAGCTGCAGTAAGAAGGGAATTTATATTCCTACAATCACACATGAAGAAAATTGAAGGAACACAAATTCACAACCTAACAAGCCACCTAAAGAAGCTGGAAAAGCAAGACCACAAAAACCCTAAGTGCAGCAGAAGAATCCAGATCACCAAAATACAAGCCCACATCCAGGACATAGAAGACAAAAAGATAACACAAAAAATCAATGAAACAAAAAGCTCATTCCTCGAAAGGATAAACAAGATCGATGGTCCCCTAGCTAGACTGACCAAGGGAAAATGAGAAAAAAACCAAATAAGCACAATCAGAAACACAAAAGATGAAGTCACATCTGACCCTGAAGTAATACAAAAGATTATAGAGACTACTACGTACACTTGTATGGAAACAAACTTGAAAACCTTAGGGAAATAGAGGACTTTCTGAAATCACACAACCTACCTAGGTTGGAACAAGAAGAAATTGAGACCCTAAATAGACCAATAATAATCAAGGAAAGTGACTACATAATAAGAAAACTTCCTACAAAAAAAAAAACCCTGGTCCAGGTGGCTTTCCAGCAGAATTCTACAAGACATTTAAGGAGGAGCTGATACCTATCCTACTGAGGTATTCCAGGTGATTGAAAAAGGTGGAAATCTCCCCAAATCATTTTATGAAGCCAACATCACAATGATACCCAAGGCAGGTAAAGATCCAACAAAGAAAGAGAACTGCAGGCCAATATCTTTGATGAACACAGAGGCTAAAATTTTCAACAAGATCCTAGCAAACCAAATTCAGCAATACATCTCAAAAATCATCCCTCATGACCAAGTAGACTTCATTCCTGGGATGCAAGTCTGGTTCAACATTCATAAAACCATAAATGTAATTAAATACATCAACAAATGTCAAAAGAAAAACCACATGATTATGTCATTAGATACAGAAAAAGCTTTTGATAAAATCCAGCACCCCTTCTTGATAAAAACCCTTGAACGTCTAGGCATAAGGGAACATACCTCAAAATAGTAAAAGCCATCTAAGAGAAACCCACAGCGAACATCCTCCTAAATAAACAAATTGGAACCATTTTCCCTGAAAACTGGAACAAGACAAGGATGCCCACTCTCAGCCCTCCTGTTCAACATAGTATTGGAAGTTCTGGCTCAGGCAATCAGAGAAGAGGAGGCAATCAGTGGTATCCAAATAGGAAAAGAGGAAGTCAAGTTATCTCTCTTTGCAGATGATATGATTGTGTACCTTGAAAACCCAAGAGAATCTGTCAAAAACCTCCTTACACTGATAAAGGCCTTTGGCAAAATCTCATGATAGAAAATAAATGTACAAAAGACAATCTCATTTCTCTACACCAATAATAAACAAACAGAAACCCAAATAAAAAACACAATTCCATTCACAATAGCCACAAAAAAAATGAAATACCTTGGCATCTTCGTAACCAGAGACGTGAAAGACCTTTACAATGAAAATTACAAAACACTGCTCAAAGAAATCAAAGATGACACAAACAAGTGGAAAAATATCCCATGCTCATGGATTGGAAGAATCAACATTGTGAAGATGTTCATCTGACCTAAGGCAATCTACAAATTCAATGCAATACCCATGAAATCACCTGCAACATTCTTCTCAGACCTAGAAAAGAGAACACAGGAATTCATATGGAAACACAAACGTCCAAGAATAGCCAGAACAATCCTCAGCAAAAAAAACAAAACAAAACAAAAAAAACAAAGCAGGTGGTATCACATTACCAGACTTCTAACTTTACTATAAAGCTACAATCATCAAAACAGCTTGGTATTGGTATAGGAACAGGCATATAGATCAATGGAATAGAATTGTGATTCCAGAAGCAAAACCTCAATTTCTCAACCAACTCATCTTCAACAAGTCCTCCACCACCTACCACTGGGGAGATGGAAATCGGAACTGGCATCCAATTCCTGAACAAAACCGGAAACCCACAGGTCATAAGAGAGAAGATAGACAAATGGGACCTTATTAAACTGACAAGGTTCTGCAAGGCCAAACAAACCATTAAGAGAGCAGGGACACATCCTACAGACTGGGAAAAAGTATTTGCCAACACCAGGTCTGACAAAGGCTTAAAATCCTGGATCTACAAGGAACTAAAACGTGCTGAAAAGAAAAAAACAAACAATCCCATTATAAAATGGGTAAAAGATATGAACAGACACTTCACAAAAAAAGGGCATCCGAGCAGCCAACAAACACATGAAGAAATGTTCAGTCTCACTAATCATCAGGGAGATGCAAATTAAAACCACACTGAGATACCACCTAACTCCAGTCAGAATGGCAATAATCAGCAACTCAAAACATAACAGCTGCTGGAGAGGGTGTGGCGAAAAGGGAACACTTCTACACTGTTGGTGGAAGTGTAAACTAGTGCAACCTCTGTGGAAAGCAGTGTGGCGATTTCTAAAAGCTCTAAATATCAACCTCCCATATGACCCTGCAATCCCCCTACTGGGAATATACCCTGAAGAACTCAAATCACTCTATATAAAAGATACCTGCACATGTATGTTCATCACAGCATTGTTCACAATAGCAAGAACCTGGAAACAACTATGCTGCCAATCAAAAGAGGACTGGATTAAAAAAATATGGTACATATACATGATGAAATACTATGCAGTCATAAAAAATTACAAAATCATGAATTTCGCGGCAACCTGGATGGAACTAGCGTCTATAATACTGAGTGACCTCTCAAAGAAACAAAGGTCGGAGTATCACATGTTCTCACTCATATAATGGAGCTTGAACATCCAATGTAATACTATAAGAAAATGACTGACGGTACTGGGAAACTATGGGGGGGAGGGAGATGGGATTAACAGTAGCAAATATCTGTCTGGGGATGGGCAAACACCTCTTATCAACAGGGTGCCTGAATGAAACATAATTTTACACCTAACCCTTAACTGTACCCCACAAAACCATAATAAAAAATATTGATTATGGAAGAAAAAAAGAGCAAGATGAAAAATATCACTCTCGTTCTGTCCTTTCAACACCAGCTGCATGGACATTAGATGTTCATGCTCCCCCCCCCCAAGTCCAGGTTGTGGTCTACTCTAGTCTGGACAGGATGGTGAGACCTAGCAAAATGACCACTTAAAACTGAAAGTAAATTCAACACTATGTTTGCCAGTAAAATCTGCTCATTCTTTCTATTTGCCTCCTCCCATTCATTCCCTCTTTCCCACCTTTCCCTTAGCTTCTAATGAGAAGAAAGGATGTCCTCCTAGCAGCTACTGAGCTGCTCCCAAGTATCCATGTAAAATACTTGATCTATGTTTCTATTTTAAAAATGTCTGATAGAGGTTTGGGAAAAATTTGTTGTAATGAAACAAAAGTTCAATTATGTTGTGAGTGAAACTCTGTGCTGACTCGTACAAAGTGCTTAAAAATGTGTAAGTGGAATTCATACATTATATGTTTGAACTGAAAATGCTTACAAAGTATTTCTTAATTGCTCTGATATTCAAGTATTTTGCTGTATAAGTGATGTCTTATTAGTTGGCAGGTTAAGAATCTTTTTCAGTGGCTATCAACAGGAGTAACTGATAAATGCCAACAAAATTCAAGGGCCTTGCCTGATTTTACTTCTAATGTCTCCTGAAACAACTCAGGTGGACTCACAACACTGAATCCCTCTGACAAAGGAAAAAAAAAAAAAAAAAACAATTTTTACAAAGGAAAGAGCATTGTGTTTCTGATACAAAAATTGTAACTTCTACAAAAGTTGACTCATTTGTATTGCAGAAAAAAAGTCCACACTACAGAGGATTTGGCCCCATCTGCTACTGATAGATTGACTATCTTAAGACTTTTAATCTCTTCCTTCCAGAGGCTGAGAATGTCACAATGCCATTTTGGAAAAAAATACTAGTAGAGTCCTGCAGGCCAACTAGTTAGGTATGTAATAGGAACATGGTGTACAGTGCTACATCTGGTTGCTAAAGAGTTTGTTGACAAGTGGACAGGTGCCCTTTGACTGTCACTAATGGTTAGAGTTAAAGAAAGGAGTATGGGAACACGTAAAAGTTAATAAGAGAAAAAACCTCCATGGTTCTTGCTTACCCTTCTGCAACACCAGAAAAGAGATCCAACTTCCCTCTGATTATAATTGCCAACAAAATACTCCCTGGTGTTCAAGGAAGTTTAGTTATTCAGAGATGAACTGAGCTTCACTCTTACAATTAGAAAAATGAGAAATTAAAGAGAGGTTTGGGCATAGCCCAATGAGACTAGAAAAGGCACGCTCACCTGGCTATCAGATGAGAGAGCCATACAAGTTTTGCCGGATGACAAGGAAAAAATGTCTCTCAGTTGCCAAATGACCCACTCCATGCTCTGAGCCCCCATGCCAACTACCACCTTGGCAGCTGACACAGAGAACATGCAAAGATTGATTAGGGCTTATTGAATTGGGTCTTCACATCCATAGTGAAGTAGAGGGCTACCGCATTTGTGAAATGACAGAGGAATCTGTCATCTGATGAGCACCATGAATGACAATAGGGGAAGCTAAACTTCCCTTCGGGCTACTATATATGGATTTACATGGATTACTTGAGCACCTAGATAATGAGATAGTCACTAAGTATTAGACTAGTGTCAATTTCAGTCACTCAGTGTCATTTTATTCCATAGATGTCACCAGACTATCTGGAACAATTAAATTGTTCCTTATACACCCAAGACAGCCTCCAAAAAAAGTATTCAATACTAGGTGTCGTGAGCCGCAACTCCTAACAGAAGGCAAAGTAAGGGTTACCTGAAAATGGGAAAAACACTGGCTGAGAGAAAGGCCCCAGCTAAAGCGGCCATGCCAGAGGCAAAGCCCCATGGATCCCATTTATGGGCCCCTTTGATCTTTGGGAGTGTGTGCATAAGACAGAAAGTACCCCTTTCTGATGAAGCATTAACTGATAAGCGAGGATGATGTATTGGTGAAACTGAAGTTTGAGACATGAATAAGGAACACAGCAAAAGCACAGCCATTAGAGATGCTAGAGAATGTTTAGTTCCCTTTTCATCCCCAAAAAAAAGCAAAACCATTATGTATAAGGAAAATAAAAGAACTTTCCCATTCTTTATTTTTAATGGTTAACAGACCCTATACTAAAATAACACCTTAGATGGGAAAGATGGAGGAGGAAGTTTGTGAGACCCGAGACAGGTCAATCCTGAGGGCAGCTGCTTTTAAACATGATTTAAGAAAATATAGACATAATAGATATAAGTTTGTAAGAGTAAAATGATGTAGTAGTATATGTATAATAATATAGAGAATAGTTACGTAGATAAAAATAGAATAATGATTAAAAATAATTAGATAAAAAATAATTAAATAGAAAACAAATATAGGATATAAGAGTAGTAAAGTATAATTCATATAAAGGTTGTTAAGCATTATTAGATTATGATTCATATAAATAAGAATAAAGATAGATACATAATAGGAAAGTTTGTAGGAAATAATTAAGAAATAATAAAATTAGTTATAAGAAACAATAAAATTAGTTATAGATGTAAACGCCAATATATTGCTGCTAAGTTACTTGTAAGAATTGTTAGAAATATGATAAAAAAGGGGTAAGGGTTGAAAGGTTACAGTTAATTATTTTTAGCAGAAATTGTTTCGTTCCTGTCTGTTGGTTTTAACATAATGGAAACAAAAAAAGAATAGGGAGGAACAAATAAATCATTGTAGAAAGTTTGATTGTAAAAGAAAACATAATGTAAGCTTTTGTGGGCATATGTGTGAGGGGGTTGAGGGTTGAAAATGCCTTATATAAACATGTGAAAATTGAATAAACTTTGGAAGAGTCCCAAACTCGACCCAGAAAGTTGACTTGTGTCTTCTTCCTTCGCCGCATCTGATTCTCTCACCTCAGGCCCTAACCCTTGTGTTGGAGCTGGACTCTAACAACTAGGTACCAAGTTCTCCCAAATGGAGGTCTGGACACTAGCCAACATAAATAATGTTTAGGATAAGGGGATAGAAAAAGGAACTGGATGAAACCAAGGGCCATGTGGATCTAACCTAATATCCAAGGCGTTCCAGAAGAGGAGAGTGATAGTTTGTCCTTAGTATCAGTAATAAAAGTAACTTAGAGAAGTTATTTGGAAATAACTGAAATATGTGGAAAATAAGCAGAATACTTCTATATAATCAATACATTAAAGAAAAAACAGAAAGGTTAAATAAATATCTTTACTAAAAAAATAAAATAAAAACAGCATACCAAAATTGGTGAGATCCTGCTAAAGCAATGCCTGAACAAAAACGTATATGTTTTGTTGCATATATTTAAAACAAAACAAAAAAAACAAAGCCCAACATTGTGTTGTGAGCCTATAATCCCCGTCACTCAGGAGGCTGAGGTAGCTGGATTGCTTGAGTTTGAGGTAAACCTGAGTGACATAATAAAAGTAAAGAAGGAGAAACAAAACAGATGAAGCCTCTACCTTAAAAAGCTAAAAAGAATAAAACATTATACCCTAATTGAATAGAAAATATGAAATATTAAAGACCAGATTGAAAAGTTTGAAATAAAACCTGGTTCTTTGAAAGCATTACTACACTTGATAAATCTCTAGATAGACTGATCATAAGTACAAACTGAAAGAAGGCACAAATTGCTAATAATTGGGATACAATAGGGAAAGTCACTATAAATTCTACAGACAATAAATAAATAGTAAGTATATTGTAAACAACTTGATACCAATAATTTAATAACATAAATATAATGAAAGTTTACTCAAGAAGAAATAGATAACATGAATAGCACTATATCTACTAAAGAAATAGAATTTGCAATAGAAAAAGTACTTTTTGGAAAGGAAAATCCTGACCCAGATGACTTCAATGGCAAATTCTACCAAATTATTTTTTAAAAGAAACAATGCCAGCTCTATACAAACACTTTTAGAATATAGAAGAGGAAGTAAGACATTCTGACTCATTTTATGAGGCAATCGCTACCATGAAACAGAAATCAAAAGATATTATAAAAACTAAATATGTAGATAAGTAATCTTCTAAGACACAGAGATAAAAATTCTTGATAAAAATGCCGATGAGGTTGTGGAACCAATGGAATTCTTACACTGCTGGCAGAAATACAAAATGGTACAGATACTTTGAATGTTTCTTCTCACCAGTTGCATTCAGTATTATATTGGCCTTTCTAACCAGTTCAATAAAAAAAGCAAGAAAGAGAAATAAAATTAATTCAGAATAAAAAGGAAAAATTTAAAAGGACTATATTCTCAGATGACATTGTCATCTCTATATATCTTACAGAATCTTCACAACAGTGACTAAGTGAAAACAGATTTGCAAGGGTCGAGAAGAAAATATAAATACACATACACAAATTGTCTCTATTCTACTAACAAACAATTGCAAATGGAATTTGCAGTACCATCATAAAATAAAATATTGAGATACACTTAAAAAAAGTATGAATACACTAAAATTAGAAAATATTGAAAAAAATCATTAAAGATGACCTAAATAAATGGGGCATTGACTACCTTTATAGATCAGAAGAAGACTCAGTATTATAAAGATATAATTTCTCCTAAAATTGAGCTATAGAGTCAAGGTAATACCTACCCAATCATAGTCTCAGCTCAGTTTTTAGACAAAATGATGTGATTCTACAATGTATATGGAAAGGCAAATAATTTACAATGCAAAGCAATTATAACAAAACAAAAAGGACTTAACCTACTCAATTTGAAAGCTGACTATGAAGACTCAGTATTATGAAGATGTCAGCTCCTCCCAGACTGATCTACAGATTCAATGCAATCCCAATAAAAATATCAGCAAGTTATTTTGTGGGTATTACTAACTGTTACTAGAGTTTATACGAAAAACCCAAAGACCCAGAATAGCCAACACAATGTTAAAGAAGAGCAAAGTTGGAGGATTACCCTACCCAACTTCAAGACTTCAAGTCAGTAATCCATACAGTGTGGAACTGACAAAAGAATAGACAAGAAGATCAGTGGAAGAGGAGAGAGAGCCCAGAAACCGACTCACATAAATATTGTTCACTGATCTTTGAAAAAGGATCAAAAGCAATACAATGAGAAATGAACAAATGGTGCTGGTACAACTGGATATCCACATGCAAAAAAAAAAAAAAAAAAAAAAAGAGAATCTAGACATAGACCTTATACCATTCAGGAAAATGAACCTAAAATGGATTACCGAACTATAAGTAAAACCCAAACTATAAAACTCCTAGAAAAAACATAGTAGAAAGTCTAAAAGTCCTTAAGTTTGGCAATGCCTTTTTAGATATAACACCAAAGACTCAATCCATGAAAAAAAAAAAAAGAACTGATAAGCTAGACTTCATTAAAATTTAAAATTTCTTCTCTGTGAAAGATTTTGTTAATGGAATGAAAAGACAAGCTACATATTGGTAGAAATATTTGCCAAAGACATATCTGATAAGGGATTGCTATCCAAAATTTGCAGTGAACCCCCCAAAAAGGAAATAATCCTAATAAAAACTAGCATAATGCTATAAAGGTAGATGCATATCATTATATATTTGTTTAAAACCCATAAATTATATAACACCAAAAGTGAACTCTAATAAGAGCTATGAATTTGGGTTCATACTGATGTGTCAGTGTAGGTTCATCAATTGTAACAAATGTCCCACTATGTTGGGGACATTAATAATGCAAGTGACTATGCATATGAGAGTTGGGGTAATCTCTGTGTCTTCTTCTCAATTTTGTTGTGAACCCATAACTGCTCTAAACAAAAAAGTGTCAAATAAGTTATACCCTCAGAGCAAATGCCTAGTCAAGTATATAAGACTAGTTTAGAATTTAAAAATTAGTCAATCTAATCCACCATATCAACACATTTAAAGAAGAAAAATTGTATGATTACATCAATAGTTGCCAAAAACATATTTGGAAAACAATTTACACCAAGTCATGATAAACATTCTCAGAAAACTAGTATAAAGCAGAATTTTCTCTGTCTTATAAAGAACATCTATTAAAAATCTACAATGAACATTAAAGAATAAATGTTTTCTACCCCAAATTCAGATCACAGTGCTGAATCATAATGATAGATGTTCTACCCAGTGCAAGGCAAGAAAAATAAATAAAAGAAAAAATTGAAATATTTCCAGTTTGCAGATGTCATGACTTTCTGTGTAGAACTAGTGAGTCCAGAAAGTTTTCGGGATATAAGATCAACACACAAAAACATCTTAGAAACAAAAATGGAAATGAAATGTAAAACACAATATTATTTTAAATTCCTTCAAAGAAAAGGAAATATTTAGGAACAAAATTGTATACAAATCTTGACAAAATACTTCAAAGATCTATATCCTCACATTTCTAAAATGCTAATGAAAGGAATCGAAGAATACCTAAATAAATGGATAGTTATAATGCTCATAAATTGGAAGTTTCAACATATTAAAGATGTCAATTCCCCCAAAATTGACCTATAAATTTAATGCAATTTTAATCAAAATTCCAGCAAAGTATTTTGTCAACAGAAAGCTTATTCTAAAATGTATATGAAAAGGCATGGGGCCAAAAGTAAATGAAAACAATTAAAAAACAAGAGTAAAGTGAGAGGAATTCCCATGCCTGATGTTAAAGCTTACTATATGTCTGTGGCAAATAAGACAATGTGACATTGGCAGATGCATAGACACATAGACCAATGGAACAAAACAGATAATCCAAAAATAAACCCACACAATTATGCCCAAATAATTTGTAACAAAGACACAAAAAGCTACTCAACAGAAGAAGGTTGATCTTTCAATAAACTGTGCTGGAGCAATTATTATGCATCCATAAGTAATATAATGAACTTTAAGTTAAACCTCAGACCTTATCAAAAATAAACTAAAAATGGACCACAAACTTAAATGTAAAATGTAAAATATAACTCTTTTAGAAAAATAAGCATAGAAGAAAATATTCAGAACTTAGGACTAGATGATTTTTATAAAATATATATAAAATATTTTTACAAGATTATAAAGTTGTTTATAACTCTATACCTACACCTACCATACAGCCCAGCAGGAATTACAGTGTTATAGAGAAATGAAAATTCATGTTCACATAAAAGCATGTATACAGATGTTTATTGTGACTTTATTTGTATTAACCAAAAATGGAAAAAACCCAAATATATATTTTAAGCGAATAGTCAAACTGGGATAAGTTCACAGAATTAGTTTTCCTTTGAGATACCATTAGCAACTAAAAAAAAAAAAAAACAAAACTTTTCTGAAAACCTAAGCACTGAATTTCCCACTTTTTTGTTTGTGTTGCCTATTTAAAGAAGTAAAATCGAAAGATGAGTTTTTCCTCACTTACCTGAGAGCATGTGGTCAGCCCTTAATAAAAGTCAGTTCTTATTAACCTAGACATCAGTGAGAATATAAGTGACAGCCCTGCATCTGGAATGTCATGGCTGTGGTTTTTGGAGTGGGTGGAATGTTTATCTGGTTTAGAAAGATTCATTTTACTCTTAAGCTTCTGTGATTCTATTCAAAATGCCTGTAATAGTTAATGAATGCTTCTGTGCTTCTTTGTGTTTTCATGGATATGATAATATGAATTCTTTTCAGAACTTTTGAAAAGATTATACGTATGTCTATAGTCTTTACAATCCCAACTCTCAAGTTCCAATTTGTCCCAAGTTGTATGTTATCTGTGTTGGCCAAAAGTCCTACTGGATAGAAAATAGTATGAAGTTTCCTTTAAAAAATTATATCACACACACACACACGCGCGCGCACACACACACACACACACACACACACACACACACACACACACACACACAAAACAATCATGTGACCCAGCAATCCCATTATCCCACTACTGGATATATAGTGAAAAGGAAGGAAATCAGTATAGCAAAGAAATACCTGCACTCCCATGTTTATCACAGCACTATTCATAATAGCCAAGATATGAAATCAAATCAAATGTCTATCGATGGAATAAAGAAAATGTGGTATATATACACAATGGAATATTATTTAGCCATAAAACAATAAAATTCTGTTATTTGCAAAATCATAGATGGAACTTGAGGAAATGATGTTAAGTGAAATAAGCCAGGTACAAAAAGTTAAATAGTGCATGTTCTTACTTCCATGTGGGAGTTTAAAAAAAAATGATCTCAGGGAGAAGTACAGTAGATTGGTGGTTATCAGAGATGGAAATGGAGAGGAGGAAGGAGAATGAAAACAGGTTTGTTAATGGTTGTAAAAATACAGTTAGAAGCCGGGCTCGGTGGTTCAGCCTGCAATCCCGCGCCTTTGGGAGGCTGAGGTGAGTGGATTGCCTGAGCCCGCGGGTTTGAGACCCGCCTGGGCAGCGAGACCTCATCTCTACAATAAATCAAAAAATCAGCCGGGTGTGGTAGCGCATGCCTGTAATTCCGGCTATTTGGAAGGCTGAGGCGGAAGGATCGCCGGAGCCCAGCAGGTCGAGGCTGCGGTGGCCGGGAGCGGCCACTGCACTCCAGTCTGGGCGACAGAGTGAGACTCCAACTCAAAAAAAAAAAAAAAATACAGTTAGATAGAAAGAATAAGTTTTAATGTTTGATAGCACAATGGGGATACTAGAGTTAACAAAAGTGTTTTTTATATTTCAAAATAGCTAGAAGAGTAGAAATATTCCCAACACAAAGAAATGATAGTTGAGATGATAGATATCCCAATTACCTTGATTTGATCATTACACATTGTATGCATGCATCAAAATATCATGTGCACTCTATAAATAAGTACAACTATTATATATCAATTTTTAAAAAAATCAATGTGCTATTGGATTGAATATGGTCAAGATTTTGAGGAAAAATTATCTGAACTGAGATTAACCATCCTATTTTGAATTGATAATAATATTTGTAATCATTTAGTTGCTAATACTCAGGCTTCCAGAGACTGATCATACAATAAAGACCATGAGAGAGAACCTGAAACTTAGCTGTGTAGTGTGTGCTCTAAATGATGACTATGGTATTTGACATAATTTTCTCTCTCAGCTTTTTTTCTTCAGGAATACTTGCTAAAGGGCTTATGAAGAGAATTCTGTTCTTTTTAGGACCAAAGAAATTTTTAAAAAACTTTTATTTATTTTATTTTTTATTTTAAAGATGCGGGTTACAATTCAGGGTTAGGCATACAAACGTTCATTTTGCAGGTACCCTTGTTGATGAGTTATGCCCCTCCCCCACTCCCGGCAGATTCCCACTACTGCCAATCCCACCACCATCCTCCCTTGACAGTTTCTCACTACTACCAATGCCTTTTTTTTTATAGTATTACAATAATTGTTCAAAGTTCACTTATAAGTGAGAACATGTGATACTCAGGTCTTTGTTTCTGTGATAGATCACTTGGTATTATAGATTCTAAGTCCATCCAGGTTGCTATGAAGTTCATAATTTTGTCCTTTATAGCTGAGTAAAATTCCATCGTGTATATGTACCACATTGTTTTTATCCAGCCCTCTTTTGATGGGCAGCATGGTTGTTTCCATGTTTTTGCTATTATGAACAATGCTGCAATAAACATACGTGTGCAGCTATCTTTTTCATAGAGTGATTTGAGTTTCCCTGGGTATATTCCCCCCAAGAAAGGAGATTGCAGGGTCATATGGAAGGTTGGTTTTTAGGTATTTTAGGAATCACCAAACTGTTTGCCACAGGGGTTGTATTAGTTTACACTCCCACCAGCAGTGTGGAAATCTTCCCTTTTCCCCAGATCCTCTCCAGCATCTGTTGTTTTTTAAGTTGTTGATGACAGCAATCCTGACTAGAGTTAGGTGGTATCTCAGTGTGGTTTTAATTTGCATTTCTTTGATGACGAGTAAGGCTGGGCATTTTTTCATGTGTCTGTTGGGTGCTCATGTCCTCTTTTGAGAAGTGTCTGTTCATATCTTTTGCCCACTTTTAAAGGGGCTATTTGTTTTTTTCTTTTCAGCACATTTGAGTTCCTGTAGATACTAGATGTTAGGCTTTTGTCAGATATACAGGTGGCTAATGTTTTTTCCCAGTCTGTGGGCTGTCTCCCTGCTCTCTTGATGGTGTCATTGGTTTTGCAGAAGCTTGTTAGTTTGATTAGGTCCCACTTGTTTATCTTATCTCTTATAGCATGGGCACTTAGGGTTTGTTGTTGTTGTTGTTGTGTTGAAGTCTCACTGTTGCCCAGACTGACCGGCCACTGCCGGCCACCACAGCCTCGACCTGTCGGGGGCCAGCCCCGACCTGAGGGGAGTTGGACCTGCTCCAGGGAATCAGGATGCAGTGAGAAGAAACAACTCGGAGGCAGTTCTTCTGGGATAAGTCTGATCAGGACTGAGTCCGATTTTATTCAAACTCTTTCCAGCTTATATACCATTTTCTACAATATTCAGCAATAATCAAATATTTGCTAGGGGCTTACAGATCATATAATGCATAACATTCTTCACAAAATATTTTTGTTTAGGGTCACAATTGACAATGAAAACTCTGTGATGCATATCGTGCCTTACAAAGCGTACATCAAAATAACAGGTGTATGATTTTAACAATAGCTTAGCAAACTGTTTTCTATAATACCTAATGACTAATCTATATATTATAAACTATATTGAATTTTACTTAAGGTAAAAATTTCCCTTTTTACTAACCTACTATGATTTAACAAAACAATCAAGATTTATATTAATTATCTTAACTTCTATTAGTGAAAATATTTTTGCTGGGGGCATGTGAATCCAGTGATACACATCATATCTATTAAATCTTCATCACAAGATCCACATGCTCCAAACAGAATGATTAGTATCAGAGTATACACGTTTAAAACAAAATCATAACTAGCACCTATGATTTTTAGTATCCAACTATATGATTTAATATATGATCTCTTATAAAACTTTGAATATATAATTTTAAAGGATAAACTGATAAAGCAGATAAAGCACAGATTACACCTAAAAGAAGAAGACAGAGAGGCGCTAGTCTCAGTGTCTCGCATGCTTTAGACTTTGATCTTAAAAGCCTATCAGAGACACGATGCCAGAGCCTTCTATAAAATGCTAAATAGTGAGAAGCAGAAAATGTTAACCACAGTGTTCGACAAACCCAATGTGTACTTTACCATCGAAGTCTGCCAGACACTGAAGTTGACGCCTCAAAGCAGAAATCCAAAGTGCAGAAGTACATTTGATAATATGTGAAAGTACTAAGGATTCACTCTCTAACAGGCCTGTGACTGGGTTTTATCACTATAACACACATGCATATTAGAGGGCAAATTTCAAGCAGAAGGAGGTGAAGTAGCAAGCACAAGTTCGCATAGTGTTATATATGGATAACTGAACTATGAATATATTTTTCTAAACTTCCTTATAAAATTTCTGGTCTAGTGAATAAATCTAATAGTAGTTGTCACACTTTTGTACAAGAAAAGGCACAGTTGCCATGACGATGGCCAGGGGCAGAGGCAGACTAAGAGTTTTGGCACATAATGAAACTAAGATCGTTCTGCCTGGCTAGAGGCAGAAAAACAAAACTATTACAGCAATTTCTGCTTACAGGAACAAAGGCTGTATGGTTACTTCTGAGAGACAGAAACTTAAGAATGGCTCAGAAGATCAGAGAGAAATAGAAACTTAAAGCACAGAATGTTTCTGCTGTAAAGCCTTACCCGAGATTTTAGTCTGACAGTATAAAAATTTGTTTCTAGATAATATAAATTTTTATGTCATATATGCAAACTGGTCACTAGTCATATATCAACATTATAGATGTCACTGATGCTTTTGTGTCAAAAGCAGATCTCCAACACGGGCTTTCACAGGCCTCAATAGTATAGCTGTAGATGTTGGCTCCCAACATCGACCTGCTGGGCTCTGGCAATCCTTCACCCTCAGCCTTTCAAGTAGCTGGAACTACAGGTGTGTGCTATCATGCCCGGCTAATTTTTTGATTTATTGTAGAGATGAGGTCTTGCCTGCCCAGGCGGGTCTCGAACCTGTGGGCTCAGGCAATCTACTCACCTCAGCCAACCAAAGGCGCAGGATTACAGATTACAGGCTGAGCCACCTAGCCCAGCTTGGGGATTTTTGATCAGGAATTGGTTGCCAGTTTCAATTTCCATAAGGATGTCTCCTGCATTTTCTAAGAATCTTATAGTTTGAGATTTTACATTTACGTCTTTGATCAATTTAGAGTTGACGTTTGTGTATGGTGATAAGTAGGAGTCTTGTTTTAAACGTCTCCATGTGGTCAGCCAGTTTTCCCAGTACCATTTACTGAATAGGTTTTCCTCTTCCCAGTGGTTGGTGGTGGAGGCTTTGTCAAAGATGAGTTGGTCAAGAAATTGAGGTTTTGCTTCTGGAATCTCTGTCCTGTTCCATTGGTCTGTATGCCTATTCTTCTACCAACACCAGGCTGTTTTGATTATTGCATCCTTATAATAAAGTTTAAAGTCTGGAAGTGTGATAACTCCCACTTTTTGTTGTTGTTGTGTTTTGTCTGTTTTTTCTTGTTGTTTTTCTTTGTTGTTGAGGATTGTTTTGGCTATTATGGTCATTTATGTTTCCATATGAATTCCTATATTGACATCTCCAGGTCTGAGAAGAATGCTGCTGGTAATTTGATGGGTATTGCATTAAATTTGTAGATTGCCTTGGGTAGGATGGACATCTTAACAATGTTGATTCTTCCAGTCCATGAGCATGAACTATTTTTCCATTTGTTTGTGTCATCTTTGATTTCTTTGAGCAGTGTTTTATAGTTTTCATTGTAAAGATTGTAAAGGCCTTTCATGTCTCCGGTTAGGAAAATGCAAAGACTTTTTTTTTTTTTTTGGTGGCTATTGTGAATGGTATTGTGCTTTTTATCTGGGTTCTCTTTGTTTATTGTTTATATACAAAAAGTGACTGTCTTTTGAACATTTATATTATACCCTGAGACTTTGCCAAAGTCCTTTATTGGTGAAAGGTTTCTGACAGATTCTCTTGGGTTTTCGAGGTATAGAATCATGTCATTTGCAAGGAGGGATAACTTGACTTCCTCTATTCCTATTTGGATACCAATGATCTCCTTCTCTTGTCTCCTCTAGCTAGGACTTCTCAAACTATGTTGAAAAGGAGGAGTTAGAGTGGGCATCTTTGTCTTGTTCTGGTTTTCAGGGGAAATGGTTCCACTTTCTGTCTGTGGGTTTCTCTTGGATGGCTCTTACTATTTTGAGGTATGTTCCACCTATGCCTAGTTGTTCAAGGGTTTTTATTAAGAGGGGTGTTGGATTTTATTGAAAGCTTTTTGTGAATCTAATTATATAATCACGTAGCTTTTGCTTTTACATCTGTTGATGCACTTAATTATGTTTATGGTCTTACAAATGTAAAACCAAGCCCTGCATTCTGGGGATGAAGCCTTTTTGATCGTGTTGGGTGATTTTTGAGAGGTGTTGTTGGACCCAGTTTGCTAGGATCTCATTGAAAAGTTTAGAATCTATGTTCATCAATAATATAGGCCTGTAGTTCTCATTCTTCATTGGATCATTACCTGGTTTAGGCATCAGTGTGATGTTAGCTTCATAAAATGATTTAGGGAGGGTTCCATCTTTCTTGATTGCCTGGAATATTTTCAACAGGAATGGTATCAACTCCTCCTTGTATGTTTTGTAGAATTCTGCTGGAATGCCATTTGGTCCAGGGCTTTATTTGTAGGCAATTTTCTTCTGACACAGTCGAATTCCTGGGTTGTTATTGGTCTATTTAGGGTATCAATTTCTTCTTATTTCAACCTGGGAAGGTTTGTGATGTCAGAAAGTTCTCCATTTTCTTTAGGTTTTCGAGTTTGTTTCTATACAAGTGTACGAGGTAGTTTCTGAAAATCTTTTGAATTTCTTTGAAGTCAGTTGTGACTTGATCTTTTGCATTTCCAATTGTGTTTATTTGGGCCTTTTCTCTTTTTCTTGATCAGTTCCACTAGAGGTTCATCAATCTTGTTTATTCCTTCAGAGTCAGCTTTTTGTTCCACTGACTTTTTGTATTACCTTTTTGTCTTGTCTGTCCCAAATTTGGGCTTTTATTTTGGTGATTTAGATTCTTCTGCTTAAGTTAGAGTTTTGGTGGTCTTGCTTTTCCAGCTCCCTTAGGTGACTTGTTAGGCTTTCCATTTTCTTCATATGTGTTCCTAGAAATAAGAATTTCCTTCTTAGTACTGCTTTTATGAAATCCCAGAGGTTTTGGTAAGACGTTTCTCCATTTTCATTTGTTTCTAGGTATCTTTTAATCTCTGTTTCGATTTCCATTTTTACCCAGGAGTTGTTTAGCATCATACTGTTTAGTGGCCATGTCTTTGTGGGTTCTGGGAGAACTTTGTTGGTGTTGATATTTATCTTTATTCCACTGTTGTCTGAGAAGGTGCACAGCAGAACTTCAATCTTATGGAATTTGTATATGCTTGATTTATGACCGAGGATGTGGTTGATCTTAGAATATGTTCAATGTGGTAATGGTTGTTGGGGGAGTGTTCTGTAGATATTAATTAAGTCCATTTGGTCAAGCATCACATTGAGGTCCTAGATTTCCTTGATGATTTTTTGTCGTGATGATCTATCTGGGGTTGTTAGTGGGATGTTTAAGTCCCCAGCTATGATAGTGTTAGAGTCAGTATCTTTTTTAAGCTTACCTAGAAGATGCTTTATGAAAGTTGGTGCTCCTATCTTGGGTGCATATATGTTTAGGACAGATATTGCTTGTTGATAGATTGAACCTTTTGTCATTATATAGTGACCTTCTGTATCTTTTTAAATTTTTGATTGTTTAAAGGGTATTTTGTGTGATAGTAAGATCACAACTCCTGCTTTCTTTTGTGTACCTTTCACCTGAAATTTTGTTTCCCATATTCAGACTTTGAGTCTGTGAGTGCCCTTTCTAGTGAGATGAATCTCTTGGAGACAATATATTTTTCCCTCATGATATTTTATCCATTTTGTCATTCTATGTCTTTTCAGTGGTGCATTTAGTCCTTCACATTCAGACTAATTATTGAGATGTAAGAGTTTATCCCTGCCATGAGGGTCTTATCGAGTTTGTTGTTGTTGCTGCTGTTTTCTTATCTTTCTTTTGGTTTTTGTTTGATTCATGTGTGCTTTCAATCTCTTTCCTGCATTCTTGGGAAAAGGGGCATTGCTGCTTCCCCCCCCCCTTTATTCTGTGTATAATGCTTTCTTAAGTGTTTCTTGTAGAGTCTATTTAGAGGCAGCATAAGATCTTAGGGATTGAATGCATCGGGAGAATTTTAATTCTCCCTCAGTGATGAAGCTTAGCTTGACTAGGTAGGTCATTCTTGGTTGAAATTTTTTATCTTTGACAACTTTGAAGATTGGGCTCCAAGCTCTCTTCACCTGAAGTGTTTCTGTAGATAAATCTGCTACTATTCTAATTAGTCTTTCCCAGTATGTATTCTGACCTTTTCTCTTGCTCCCTTTAGACTTTTTTTATACCTACTTTGTGTAGGTGAACTGCTATGTGTCTAGAAGTTGGTCTTCCCCTTTGTTGTCTTGTAGGGCTCTCTGAATCTCTTGTGTTTGAATTTTTACATCACTGATTAGATAAGGGAAGTTTTCTTGAATGATCCCATGGAAAGCTTGTTCCAATGTGGTCTCTGTTTCTCTTTCTGCCTCAGGGAGTCCGATTACTCTTAGGTTAGGCCTCTTGAGGTAGTCACTCATCTCTTGAATATTTTGTTCTGTCTTTTTTAGCTTATTTTCTGTGTTTTTAAGAGTTTGGGTTATTTCTATATTTTGGTTCTCAAGCTCTGAGATTCTTTCTTCTGCTTGGGTAATTCTGCTTTCCATGCTTATCAGTTTAGTATTTATTTCATTCACAGTATTCTGTATTACTGTTATCTCAGATATCAGCTCCTTCCTAGTTTCTTCTTGTGTCTCCTCAATTCTTTTTAATCTCTCCATTATTGTCTTGATATCTACATTTGTAGTTTGAGACCCTTCATTCTGGGGGATTTTCATTGTTTGCATTCCAAAGTCAGTTTTCTCAGTGTCTGCTCTCCCAGGCGTCTGGGAGAGACCCATACTCTTCTTTTGTTTTTTCTTCATTTCTGTAGATTTTTTCTCCCTCTCCCCCTTTCCCTCCCCTTCTTCAATTCTGTTTTTGAGGGAAGGTGGGGTTGCTTTTATTTCTCTTCTGCAATGTCCTGTTCTTCCTTATGAGGGTCTTCTGGCTTTGTTCACTTTTCCCTCTGCTTTACAGTCTGTCTATTCAGCAGTACGTAGTCTTGGTCTGTTCAGAGAATCTCACCAGTTCACCTATGCCATCACCATCTTGTCTCTAACATCTCAGAAAATATTTTTAAAAGACACAGAGAATCATGTAAACACACAAACTGACAGAAACCCTCTGAGTGATGTCCTCTCCCTCAAAAATACCCATACACAAACTGAAAGTCTAAAAATGACTACAATAAAATGACAGAAACAAAGCAAGTATGAAAACATAATCAAACACAGGAAGAAAAAAGCTAAAACAAAAAACAGAAAAAGAGCAAAACAAAACATACAAGATAAAACAAAACTCACTTTGAGGTATTTCCTGCAAGCCTGCAAGTCGCACTTCCTTTCAACTCTGATCTCCAGCCCCTCCTCTCTGCTCTCAGGGCAGTCTGATAGGGTCCTCTCAGCGTGGTTCAGATGCCCCATGGAAGAATGTGGGCAGAGGGTGGATCCAATCTGAACTCACCTGTCAAGTCTCCCACTCAGAACTGACGCGTTTGTGTCCCATCCAGCATGGAGGAGGAGCAACTGTCTCTCCGAGTTTGAGAAGATGACCTCTAGGTCCCAAGTTGGAGGTGGGGCAGGGCTGAGCGGAGCTGGGATGGTTCCCAGTGGGAGAAAATGGCTGTGTCATATTTCCTCCACTGGTGCTGGGGCTCCTCTCGAGTTCTCCCCCATCTCTCTCCATGAAGCTGGGCTCACAGCACTCTGCTGACACAGGTGATGGTGTGGGCTGGGTGCCAGGGGATGAAGATCAGCTGCTTTCTCCTGCCTCCTCAGGTGAGCCCAAGAGCAGCAGGGGATCCTGCACACTGGTGGCTCTGATCTCAGGCACTGGGGGTGGCATCACCTCCAGAGGAGAGCCCCAGGTGCACGAACCCTAGTCTCCCCTGGGACGGACCTTCACTCACTGACTAGCATGCACCCACTCATGCTGGGAGTCTTTATGGACGTTCGCTTTTGTGGAGACTCTCCCAGTCCCACCTGTTCTGTCCCATCTTGGTAGGAATCTCACAACCCAATATTTTATTATTAATACTTTTGCTTTCCATTCAGAGGGGTATATGTAAATTTATTTTGACCTTTAAAGTAAAAAATAGAGCCATATAAAATGAGTGTGGAGGAGATTCCACAAGATGGTGATGGCATAGGTGGATTCGTGAGACTCTCCAAACATGAGTTCCCAAAAAAGACTCTTACTTTTCTTCCCACAGCCTCCTGCCCACTGCCAGCCACACTGGTATGAAGCCCAGGGAACTTCGGTCCCACACAGGGCCAGATATTATGGCCCCCAATTGCAGCTGCTCCACTATGTGTGACTCCCACCTGCTCAGGTGTCCTGGGTGTCAGTTCCCTCCCTGGCTACATTGTTTTGCCCAGGACCCAGCACCACACTGATGGTCACCCAGGGAGGCTCTGGGCATCCGCCCCTCAGAGATACCGGTCCCATTTCTGTCTGAAGTGCCCTGTGAGGGACCCTGAGCCACCACCTGCCCTTTGGAGCTTTGGAGCTCTGGAGCCCCAGGTCCACCCTGGCTGAGGCACTCAGCATGTGACCTCAAGCTTGTGTAAGGGAGCAGAAGCCCAAGCTTGTGTAAGGTGCTGATCGGAGGCTTCCAGCTCCAGAGGAGGGAATGCCTGGCCCTTTCCTCCATCCCAGCCTGCTGGTGACAACCCGGATACAGTGTCTAGCTGTGCAGCTGATCCCACCCAGAGACCCAGATGAGCATCCCTAAAAGTAAAAGTGAAACTACCACCTCCACCATTCTCCAGGCAGATTTGCATCGCCCGCCCACCTATCAGAGCCTCCAATTCGGTTCCCATGGTGACGTTGTTAAACAGGAGACAAAGCCCCTCCCCTACGCTGAACAGACTGAGACAACTAAGAGTCAAAGACCTTCCAAGCAGCAGGCTAGCTGCCTGCAACAAAAACAAAGGAGAGAGGCTAGAGATCAGAGCTCAAGTGACTTTAGCCACTAAGGAAAGACTACAGAACTAGTCTGATCTCTTATTTTGACCTTTGGTTTTATCATTCCGACTGTACGTTTTGCTCACTATTGTTTGCATTCTAACTTAAACTTTCTGTTTCATGATCTTATTGGTCCGTCTCTGTGAAGCTACAAATATTCTTTAGGGAATTTTCCTTCTGTGTTTTTTTTTTTCACTTCTCTCTGGCCTTGTGTCTCTTTTTCACCCATTAGTTGGTATGTATGTCTGTTTTCCCTCTCACTCTTCTCTCTTTCTCACTTCCTATTGACCCCCCTTCCTCCATTAGTCTCCTCTTTTGTACCTCCTTTTGTTCCAGGGACAAAAGAAAAATCTACACAAATGAAGAAAACCCAAAAGAAGAATACGGGTCTCTCACAGACTTCTCGGAGAGCTGACACTGAGAAAACTAACTTCAGAATTCAAACAATGAAGAGCCCCCAGAATGACTGGTCTCAAACTACAAACCTAGATATCAAGACATTAATGGAGAGATTAAAAAGAATTGAGGAGACTGAAGAAGAAACTAAACAGGAGCTGATATATGAGATAACAGTAATAAAGAATACTGTGAATGTAATAAATAACAAACTGATAAGCATGGAAAGTAGAATTACCCAAGCAAAAGAAAGAATCTTAGAGCTTGAGGACCAAAATATAGAACTAACCCAAACTCTCAAAAACACAGAAAACAAGCTCAAAAAGACAGAAAAAAACCTTCAAGAGATGAGCGATTACTTCACGAGACTGAACCTAAGACTAATTGGCCTTCCTGAAGCAGAAAGAGGGACAGAGACCACACTAGAACAAACCTTCCATGAGATCATTCAAGAAAACTTCCCTTATCTAATCAATGATGTGAAAATTCAAACACAAGAGATTCAGAGAATGCTTGAAAGACAAAAAATGAGAAGATCAACTCCTAGACACATAATAATTTGCCTCAACAAAGTAGGCATAGAAGAAAAAGTCCTAAAGGCAGCAAGAGAAAAAGGCCAGATCACCTACCATGGAAAACCAATAAGAATAGCAGCAGATTTATCTACAGAAACCCTGCAGGCTAGGAGAGCTTGGAGCCCTATCTTCAAAGTCCTAAAAGATAAACAAATTCAATCAAGAATAACCTACCCAGCCAGAATAAGCTTCATCAGCGAGGGAGAATTAAAATCTTTCCCAGATATCCAATCCCTAAGAACTTACACTGCCACCACACCACCTCTACACAAAACACTTAAGAAAGTACTAAACACAGAAGAAAAGGGAAAAAAACGAACAACGTTCTTCACAAGAATACAGGAAAAAGAATAAAATACACATGAACCAACTCCCCCAAAACAAAAGAAAGACAATAAACCAAGTGGAAGAACAACTCTATAAAAACTCTATGATAGGGACAAACTCTCACATTTCAATAATTAGTCTGAATGCGAATGAACTAAATGCACCACTGAAAAGACGTAGAATGGCAAAATGGATAAAACATCACCAGGCAACTGCCTTCAAGAGACCCATCTCACTAGAAAGGACATGCACAGACTCAAAGTAAGAGGATGGGAAACAAATTTTCAGGCGAATGGAACACAAAAGAAAGGAGTCATGATCTTAATTTCAGACAAAATACCATTTAAGCTATCAAAAATTTAAAAAGATAGAGAGGGCCACTACATAATGATAAAAGGTTCACTCCGTCAACAAGATATATCTATCCTAAAAATATGCACCTAACATAGGTGCACCAACTTTTGTAAAACAACTCCTAGGAAAACTAAAGAAAGATATTGACTCTAACACCATCATAACTGGGGACTTTAATAGCCCACTCACAACCTTAGACAGATCATCAGGACAAAAAAATCAGCAATGAGATCCAGAACTTCAATGTGACTCTGGACCAAATGTACTTTATTGATACCTAGAGAACACTCCATCCAAAGACCACAGAATACACATTCTACTCATCACCGCATGGAATGTATTCTAAGATCGACCACATAATTGGCCATTAATAAAGCATTAGCAAATTTAAAAGGACCAAAATTTTACCATGCACCTTCTCAGACCACAGTGGAATAAAAATAAACATTAACATCAACAAGGTTCCCCCAAAACCCACAAAGACATGGACACTAAACAGTATGATGCTAAACAACTCCTGGGTCAATGATGAAATCAAAACAGAGATTAAAAAAATACCTGGAAACAAATGAAAATGAAGAAACATCTTACCAGAATCTCTGGGACGCCATGAAAGCTATAGTAAGAGGGGAATTTATATCCCTACAAACGCACATGAAGAAAATGGAAGGAGCACAAATTAACAGCCTAACAACCCTCCTAAGGAAGCTGGAAAAGCAAGACCACAAAAACCCTAATTTCAGCAGAAGAATCCAGATCACCAAAATAAAAGCCCAAATCCAGGACATAGAAGACAAAAAGACAATACAAAAAAATCAATGAAACAAAAAACTGGTTGTTCAAAAGGATAAACAAGATTGATGGTCCCCTAGCTAGACTGACCAAGAAAAATAAAGAAAAAACCCAAATAAGCACAATTAGAAGCACAAAAGATGAAGTCACATCTGATCCTGAAGAAATACAAAAGATCATCAGAGACTATTATGTACACTTGTATGGAAACAAATTTGAAAACCTCAAGGAAATGGAGGAAATTCTGTCATCACACAACCTGCCTAGATGAAAACAAGAAGAAATTGAGACCATATGTAGACCAATAGCAGTCAAGGAAATTGACTATGTAATAAGAAAACTACCTACAAAAAAAGCCCTTGACCATATGGCTTTCCAGCAGAATTCTACAAGGCATTTAAGGAAGAGCTGATTCCAATCCTACTGAAGGTATTTCAGGCGATTGAGAAAGATGGAACCCTCCTCAAATCATTTTATGAAGCTAACATCACATTGATACCCAAGCCAGGTAAAGATTCAGCAAAGAGAACTACAGGACAATATCTTTGATGAACATAGATGCTAAAATTCTCAACAAGATTCTAGCAAACAGAATTCAACAACACATCTCAAAAATTATCCATCACGACCAAGTAGGCTTCATCCCTGGGGCACAAGACTGGTTCAACATTTGTAAAACAATAAATGTAATTAAATACATCAACAGATGTCAAAAGAAAAACCACATGATTTTATCATTAGATGCAGAAAAAGCTTTTGATAAACACAAGCACCACTTCTTGATAAAAACCCTCAAATATCTAGGCATACAGGGAACATACCTCAAACTAGTGAAAGCCATCTATGAAAAACCCACAGCCAGCATACACCTAAACGGACAAAAATTGGAACCATTTCCCCTGAAAACTGGAACAAGACAAGGATGCCCACTCTTACCCCTCCTGTTCAATATAGTATTGGAGTCCTGGCTAGAGCAATCAGAGAAGAGAAGGTAATCAGGGGTATCCAAATAGGACAAGAGGAAGTCAAATTATCTCTCTTTGCAGATGAAATGATCATGTACCTTGAAAACCCAAGAGAATCTGTCAAAAACCTGCTTACACTGATAAAGGCCTTCAGCAAAGTCTCAGGATATAAAATAAATGTGCCAAAGACAAACGCATTTCTTTACACCAATAATAAACAAACAGAAACCCAAATAAAAAAAAATTCCATTCGCAATAGCCACAAAAAAAATGAAATACCTTGGCATCTTCCTAACCAGAGACGTGAAAGACCCTTACAATGAAAACTACAAAACTCTGCTCAAAGAAATCAAAGATGACACAAACGAGTGGAAAAATATTCCATGCTCATGGATTGGAAGAATCAACATTGTGAAGATGTCCATCTTACCTAAGGCAATCTACAGATTCAATGCAATACCTATCAAATTACCAGCAACATACTTCTCATACCTAGAAAAAACAACACAGGAATTCATATGAAAACACAAATGTCAAAGAATAGACAGAACAATCCTCAGCAAAAAAAAAAAAAACAACAAAACAAAGCAAGTGGTATCACATTACCAGACTTCAAACTTTACTATAAAGCTACAATCATCAAAACAGCTTGGTATTGGTATAGGAACAGGTATATAAATCAATGGAATAGAATTGAGATTCCAGAAGCAAAACCTCAATTTCTCAATCAACTCATCTTCAACAAAACCTCCACCACCTACCACTGGGGAGAGGAGAACCTATACAGTAAATGGTGCTGGGAAAACTGGCTGACCACATGCAGAAGATTGAAACAGGACCCCTATCTATCCCCATACACATAAATCAATTCCAAATGGATCAGAGACCTAAATGTAAAACCTCAAACCATAAGAACCTTAGAAAATGAAGGGCATACCCTCATGGAAATTGGAACTGGCTTCCAATTCCTGAACAAAACCCAAAACCCACAGGCCATAAGGGATAAGATAGACAAGTGGGACCTCATTAAACTGACAAGCTTCTGCAAAGCCAAAGAAACCATCAAGAGAGCAGGGAGACAGCTTACAGACTGGGAAATAGTATTTGCCAACTCCAGGTCTGACAAAGGCTTAACATCTTGGATCTATAAGGAACCCAAACATGCTGAAAGGAAAAAAACAAACAACCCCATTATAAAATGGACAAAAGATAGGAACAGACACTTCACAAAGGAAGACATACAAGCAGCCAACAGACACATGAAGAGATGCTCAACCTCACTAATCATCAGGGATATGCAAATTAAAACTACACTGAGATACCACCTAACTCCAGTCAGAATGGCAATTATCAATAACTCAAAAAATAACAGTTGTTGGAGAGGGTGTGGTGAAAAGGGAACACTCCTACACTGTTGGTGGGTGTGTAAACTAGTGCAACCTCTGTGGAAAGCAGTGTGGCAATTCCTAAAAGCTCTAAACACAAACCTCCCATATGACCCTGCAATCCCCCTACTGGGAATATACCCTGAAGAACTCAAATCACTCCATAAAAAAGATACCTGCACACGTATGTTTATCGCAGCATTGTTCACAATAGCAAGAACCTGGAACCAACCATGCTGTCCATCAAAAGAGGACTGGATTAAAATAATGTGATACATATACATGATGGAATACTGCGCAGCCATGAAAAAGAACAAAATCATGAATTTTGCAGCAACCTGGATGGAACTAGGGTCTATAATACTAAGTGACCTCTCACAGAAACAAAGCTCTGGGTATCACATATTCTCACTCATATAGTGGACCTTGATTATCCAATGCACTACCAGAAGAAAATGACTGACAGTGGTGGGAAACTATGGGGGGGGAGGGGGATAGGACTAATGGTAGTAAACATCTGTCTGGAATGGGGAGACACATGTTATCACCAAGGGGGCCTGAATGAAGCATATTTGTATACCTAACCCTTAACTGTACCCCACAATACCATAATAAAAAATATTGATTTAAAAATCAATCAATCAATAAATAAGTAAAAAATAGATGCCTTCCTAGTTCATAAAATAAAATGATGAAGTGGATAGTTGTAGAGTGGGAACATTTTGCTAAACAACAACAGCAAAGAGTTCTGTTTTAACTCCTGCACAGCCTTGAGACAGACCTTCACCCCCATGTGAGCAGCCTGTGCTCTCTGTCTCTTGAGGGGAGGGCAGTACAGGGAGCTACTCGGTGGCAGCAGGAGGAAAAGGTAGCATATTCATAAAAGACTGTTTTTGGAAACTCAAACTTAAGATTCGGTTGGAATATTTTGCTAAGAAATCTGTCTGCAGTTGCATGTTTATAATTATACTTCAAGCTCACAAGCATCAGTAGTGGTTTCCGTGCCCCTTACCAAGGAGCGACACCTGTTTGTGTTGCTGGGTTCCTTGTAAACTGACGTTGGTGATACTCATCTACAGTGATTCATGGAGTTTAAATCAGCAGTTATGGGAATCAGCAAAATCAAGTCTCTAATTTGTCTTATCACTAATTTTAATTTTCAGTGAAGCTTCCTGATGGAGGGCAAAGTCCAAAAAACTCACAGTCAGGAGGCCCCGGGGTCTGGTCTGAGTCTGCCTCTGGCGCTGTCAATTAATGTTTCCTTCACACTCAGATTTTCTTATCTGTGCAAAGTCTAACACCAGCAACCACAAGTATAATGACTGACATTAATCCAATGACCTCAGACTGTCTGAACACTATAGCAGCACTTTACTTCCTTGAAGTTTTTTAATTCTTAAAAACAAATTCCCAACAGATAGATACATATTGTTATCCCTCTTGTATGGATAAGGAAACTGAGTCACCAGGATATTGAGCAGCTGATAAGAGATTACAGGGCAAGATGCAGAGGTTGTTAATATTTATTGAGTGCCTACTATATGTTAGTCCCTGTGTAGGATTTTATGTACATTATTTTATATATTGTTTTATACACTATGGCTAGCTCATATTGTCACCATTTTACAAATTAGGATGTTAAGGATCAGTATTACTTGTTTAAAGAAATAATGGGTGAGTGGATAACTGGTATTAATATCCAGATGTCTCTGAGTGCAGAAACCATATTCTACATGCTGAAATTTTTGTCTCCTCATAACTTGATGAGTGCAAATGACCATTAGTGATGGATTGTGTAATGGACTGAAATGTTTAGTCTTGTGCTTATCGCACTGGATTGGGAACATTCATTTAAAAGCCTCTAGTATATTTTGCTGCCATGTTTCATTTCTAATAGGTAGAAACCCATACTTAATGACTGGTAAGCCACTACATTTACTCTCTTTGTTCCCAAGATAATGATCACTGCACATTCAAATATATTTTATTTTGAGATACCTGATCTGTTTTTAAATTGATTTGCTATTTTCTTATGAACCATCGAATTTGTGTGTGTCAACAACTTTTCTATTAGTGAGACTGTGAGGTCTTATTACTCAGTGTGACATGGCTAAAAGCTAAGGGAGTCTCAATCATTGCTGACTTGAGTTCTAAGTTTGGGTCAACTATTTGCTGTGTGACCTTGGCAATATTATTTAACCTCTCAGAGATTTCATCTGTTTATCTACTAAAGAATAGAATAACATTTACCTCAATGGATCTACTATACTAACTTAATTAGAGGTGCACTCATTACCCAACACTTACTACTTTATTTTATGTAAATTGTTAATTAATATTTGCTTCTGTTTACTCATTACTTTAAATAACTATAAAGACAATATTCAGGCCCAGGAACATGTTATAAAAGACACTCAAATAATGTCTGTTTAAAAAAAAGAATGCTACTTTTGTCAAATTATTTCTAAATAAGTCAGGTAACTTATGTAGAAAATCTCAAATATGCACACAGGGTCTAATTGTAATGTTTTCATCACTTTGGCTGAGGGTGGGTAGGAAACATTTCTGATTCTGGGAAGCAGTATGTAGAATAAAAAGACCTATGAAATTGGGTCAGATCTGGGTTACCTGTTCAACACTTATAATTACTGTATCAATTTGGTGAGTCATTTAAATTCTCTATTCCTATTTTTATCTATGAATAGAAAAAATAAAAACATTTTGTTTTTCATCTGTAGAATCAAGTGCTAAATGTATGCAATTAGCAATTATTATGGTAAAGGGAGACGTTTCTGTAATTTTTCTTCCTCTTCTAACTTTGAACTAGTTTGCAATGATCCTTATACTAAATGTTGAAGTTTCTTCCAATTTCCTACCACCATGATGTGCTTAAAAATGCCTGGAATCTCATCCTAATATGATCAAGGACAGTGTCACTTGTTAATCTGACAATTTATATTAAAGAATTTGTCTGATACCATGAGATATATTTCTAAGTGTTTTGAATTACTTCATTTAAATCTGCTCATTTGGTTTTCAAAAAAGAGTATTAACCTTGGATGAGGCCACTTGATCCTTGATTTCGTGAATCACAGTGCCCCTCACTATGCAGTGGATCACTTGAATTCCATCGTCTTGCTGTGTGAGTGTTCCTTGGTAATCTCTTTTTTATTGCATTTCATCATTATTTAATATTTCAATTTGAGGAATTGTTCTTGATGAATCTGAGGTGAAAGTGCTACTACGTATTCACACAATATATGTATAAATTGTTTATAACTTGACATGCATCAAACTGAATACGCCCAATTTAGGTAGTGGTATAGAATCACTACTTTGCTTAAATGCAATATATTCTAAAGTATATCATGTTTTAAATCTCTAATAAACATGACTTCATAATCTTTGAGCACAAGTTTATAAAATAAAAATCCTTAAAGAATAGCTGAGGATAGTGACATTTACGTAGAGGAAACAAAAATTTTCTTTCTCATACTTTTTTGTGTATGCTTAAAGGGTACAAGTACAGTTTCATTACACTCATATATTGCATAGTGGTGAAGTCTGGTGTTTTAGTGTACCCATCACCCAAACAATGCATATTGTAGCCATTAAGTAATTTTTAATTCCTCACCCCTATTCCACTTTCTCACCCTTTCAAGTCTCCAGTGCCTATTATTACACTTTCTATGTCCATGCTCACATGTGTTTTGTTTGTTTGTTTTAAATGAGAGAGCGGGATTTATTGAGAGGACAGAGAAGTTCCCACAGTGGGAGGGGACCCAAAGGGGTTGCCCTGCTTTCATGTTTTTAATTGTTATTTTGCGTTAACTTCTTTCAACTAAGAATTGATACAGATTCACCTGGATACCTCCAAGTGTTCTGGGAATGGCAGGGTTGCAGTGATACTGCACTTTGTGGAATTGCCCCATCAATTAGATGCAGGAAGGATCAAGACAATGAACAAATAAGGAGGATCTCATGCCAGTTTTTCACAGCAACTCCGCTATGGTGAGAAAAGGCTTGAGGGCCTTCTTTGAGCAGAATATGAGAGGAGGAAGCCCAGCCAGGAGAGAGTTTGGGCCAGTGCCTGAATCTGGATGCAAATCAACAGAAGTTTGGCACAGTGAGACATTAAATTGTGTTGCATTATTTTAAATGCTAGCAGTTGACAATTATGCTAACTGGAAGCTACATATTTATTTTTGGAAATACATAATAAATGATTAATTCTGAAGTGAGACATTGTTAAAAAGCCAAGCATATGTGGATAAATCTGAACACTAAGAAGAGTTCCAATATTAAAATATCCCTGTTTTGGCATTCTCTGAGACACAGAGTTCTACTTATAGTGTGGAAACATTTTTGCTAAAAGGGAAAGATAAATATTCATGTCATTGTCCAAAATGTTCTTAAGATATTGTTCATTTACATTTCAAAATTTTCCCTTTTTCTGATGTTATTAACTAACGTGATTCATCAAAGATATGTTTTAAAAAGGCAGACTAGAGAGCTCCAGGTCCTCACCGCCCCCAAGAAACTGTAAAATAAAAAACAATATATGGACCAAAGTAGGTTTGTTAGAATTCTAAAAACCAATTAAGAAGTTTTTTTGCAACAAAGCAAATGCCTAATCAAGAAAAAAAAAACTCACTCAAAACAGTAGGAAATCTCATAGCATTTGACTTGCCCTTATCCCATCTCTTCTTTAACACAGTGTGGTATGGTCAAGAGGAAAATACCCAATTCCCAGTTCCTGCCTTGGGATGGAAAGAAAAGAGTGGAACTTGCTTGTACCATTCTGGCTTGTGTGGAGGTTGCATAAGAGACTGGTTTCTGTCTTGCCTGATTTGAAAAGCTGATCATCATGGTGGCAGGGTTTGAATAGTAGGTTCAAGGTCATTGAAAGCACTGCAGGCACCATGGTGGATGAGAGCTCAGGAGCCAGTAGACCCACTGGGAAGAAGAAAGGGAAATGCAATAGCATTTCTAAGACTTCTGAGAAGAAGAAAGCATGTAACTCTGGGAGAAATTAAGACATATAAAAACTTTGCATGTGAAGAACTAGAACAAAAACATGCACACAAGCCCAGAGAAGATGCATGTCGAGAAAAATTGTGAGAGGAGCCACGATGATTAGTTAAGTTCTTCCCCTGCACAGCCACCAATCTACACTGACTGGGAGACAAGCCTGTTTTTGCCAAATGTTCAATTTTCAAAAAAAATTTCACAGGGCATGCAAAGAAACAGGAAAGCACAGCCCCTTCAAAGGAAGAAAACAAATCTCCAGAAACTGATCTTAAAGAACAGGGTTTGACTTACTTGATAAAGATTTTAAAACAATTGTTTGAAGTAAGCTCAGTGAGATGAAAGATAACATGAACAAGCATGTAAACAAACTCAGGAAGACATTTTATAAACAAAATGATACTATCAACAGAGATTAGTTTAGAAATTATTTAAAATAAATCAACATTTTAAACCCCAAAAGTAGAATAACTGAATCAAAAAGTTCACTATAATGGTTCAATGATAGACTTGATCAGGCAGAAGGAAGAACCAGTAAACTTGAAGGTATGTGATTTTTAATTGTTGAGCCTCAGGAGCAAAAAGAAAACAGAATGAATAAAGGTAAACAGAGCCTAAAAAACTCATGGGGCACCATCATGTGAACATAAATATGTATTATTGAATTACCACAGGAGAAAAGAGAGAGAAAGGGGAAGAGAGCATAATTGAAGAAACAATGGATGAAAACTTCACAAACATGAGGAAAGAAATGGATATACAAATACAATAAGATGAGTGAAGTTGAAGTAGGATAAATCCAAAGTGACCCACACAAGGCATACTCCAATCAAATTGTTGAAAGTCCAAAAAAAAAAAAAAAATCTTGAAAGCTGCAAGAGAAAAGTGACTTGACATGTGCAAGGAAGCCTCTATGAGATTAACTGTGGATTTCTTATTAGAAACCTTATAGGCCAAAAGGCAGTGGGATGATATATTTAAAGTAATTTTTTTAAAAGTCTGTCAGCGAAGAATATGATATCCAACAAAACTGTCCTCCAAAAAATGAGGGAGAATTAAGACATTCCCAGATAAACAAAAGCTGAGGGAGTTTATTACTGTTGGAAGAGGCACTCTTGTGCATGCAGTCATTTGACTCCTACCTGGCCATGTTAGAATGGACTTTGGGTCAGGAACACTTCTTTACCAAGAGAATAAAAAACCTTCATATCCTGTTCTGGGCTTATCACCTAGGTGGGAATATCTCAACCAGATGACATGACTGGTGAATTTTTCAAACCATTAAAGAATATTTGATACCAGTTCTTCTTAAACTCTCCCAAAATATTGAATAATATAGAATACTTACAAACTTGTTCTATGAGGCCAGGAATACTCTAATATCAAACCCAGATAAAAACACTACAAGAAAATAAAACCAGAGACCAACTTCCATAATGAATATTGATGCAAAATGCTCAACAAAATACTAGCTAACAGAATTCAAAAGATTATTAAAAGGGTTATACACTGTGCCCAAGAGAGATTTATTCCTGGAATTCAAGGATCTTTTACCATATGAAAATCAATCATTGTAACATACCTCATTAACAGAAAACAACAAAGAAAAAAAAAAGCAAGCATCTCAGGAAAAGAATTTGGTAAACTACTTTGATAAAATTCAAATTTTATGATAAAAACACTCAACAAACAAGAAAGAAAAAATAAAACTAGCTCAACTTCATATAGGTCATATATCACACTTAATGTTGAAAGACTGAAAGGGTTTTCTCTAAGATGAGGAGAAAGACAAGGATGCCCAGTTTTACTACTTTTGAATCTAACACTGAAAGTTGTAGCCAGTGTGATTAGACAAGAAGAAATTCAGAAAGACATTCAAAATGGAAAAAAGAAAGGCAAATTATTTATGTTCTTGGACCACATTATCTTATATGGAAAAAAAGCTTAAAATAGCCTAAAAAACTGTTAGAACTAATAAATGAATTTAGTAAAGTTAGAGGATACAAAATCAACAGATAAAAATAAATTGTTTTTCTACACTAACAGTGAACAATTAAAAAGGACATTAAGAAAACAATTTCACCTACAATAGTATAAAAAATAATAAAATGCTTAAAAATTTAAGCAAGGAGGCCAAAGATTTGAGTACTGAAAACTGCAAACTGTTTTGGTTTTGGCCATTTCAACAATGATGGACATTATCATCTGTTTATTTGCCTGATTTATGTTGCCTGATTATCCCATGATGGTGTCTAAGATACAAAGAACAGCCACACCATGTTTTGTTTCAGTGTCTTTCTAAAAGTAGAATAAAAGCAGCTCATTGCTATGCATGGTGCTTCTAATTTTCCTCTGTATACACTTTATAATCAGAATCAGCTCAAATTACTTTTTCCAAACTTTATATTTCCTGACATATGTCTCATACCCTAGCCATTATGTACTTTTTTTTGTAAAATGAAGACAAAACATTCTCTTGTGGTCTTCTTCAAACCCCACCTAATTCTATTATTAAGAGACACAACAGGCTAGTTTAAGAAATGAAATTTTATTTATCAAGGAAAAAGTCCAATTTACCTGGAATTCCACTACTTATTACCAAGGAGCGTCTATTCTCATTGTGATATATAAAATACCTTCAAACTTTCTCCAGGTCAAAGAAATTGTCTGACCAATGACTAATATTACATTGTCTTGATCTATGTTATTTGTCATCTCTAGCTATCTGAGAGTCTAAAATACATTTAATCTTAAAGAATCACACAGAAAAAAATGCTACTCTTATACTGTTAAATTCTGAAGTAGAAAAGACTTTTGGGGGTTGTTCAATAAAACCGCAACATGTCTAAAATGCTTTGCATCATGATACTCTAAAATTCTGGTAAGATGTATAATTTGATGTTTATAAAGTGAGTGGTATTTAGGTCACTTGAATATTAACATAAGTTAACATGCTGTGGTAAAAGTAAAGAATGATACTCTGTGACTCTAAACCCTTTAACTGAACCAAGCTTGAATTGTTTTAATGTTTAATGTCACTTATTTATTTTTCCTCAAAGAAATGGTCCTTTCATCTCAGGCCAAAACAAGAGTTTAGAGTATAAAAGGAAATGAGAGGAAGACAGAGCAGGCACAGAAGTATAAAGAGATCCTAGAATGGGAATAAAATTTATTGGAATTAAGAAGGAATTTCCTTCTTTCTAGTAATATCTTAGTACAGTCAACATAAAACAAATCATTGTATCCAAGGCCAGTGGGTTGTGTGATGTCCAGAACTCATCACATCTGTAGCCATTTCATAGATGTCAACTGGCTCAGGAGTGGCCCCAAAGCCTACTCTCTTAGAAGATATAACTTAAAGAGTGTAAAATGCAATAATCTATGCTGGAGTAGAACAAACAGGGAAGGGAAGAAATTTAAATAGTTTTCAAGATAACATATGAAAAAGACAGAGGCAAATGTCAAACTGCAACAACTATATGTTTTTTGTTCTATTTGTTGAAAGCATCTGACTGGTCATGGTGGCTGAAGTCTGTAATTCCAGGGCTTTGGGAGGCTGAGGCAAGAGGATTACCTAAACCCAGGGCCTCGAGACCAGCCTGGGCAACTTGGTGAGACCTCATCTCTATAATATATCATTGAAAAAAAAAATTTTTTTTAAGTTAGCCAGGCATGGTAGCATGCACCTGTAGTTCAGCTATCTGGAAGTCTGAGGAGGAAGTAGCACCTGCCCAGCAGGTCAACACTGGGGTGACTGTGAGCATGTCACTACACTCCAGTCTGGGTGACAGAGTGAGACTCCAACTCAAAAAAAGAAAGTTCCAGTAAACACTCTATGTACTCATAAAAGAATAATTCAAAATTTTGTCACTTTAAAAATCAACCCCCTCAGGACTCCTCCCATTTTGGGAGCTTTTCTGTCCTCAATAAACCCTGCTTTCAAAAACAAAACAAAACCAAAAAAACAATGATTTTATCATTTTAAACACCAATTATTCTCAAAGATGAATCATCATTTTCTCTTCCAGTGAAATTAAACATTCTTATTAATAGTTTAGCATTTATATAATGGCTTCATTTTTGTTGATTGAACTTGCTTTGTGAATGAGTTCCAACAGCATAAACTAAAATGCCAGAACTTTAAGGGTGAAATACAGCAGAAATTCTGTTGCTATGTGGGAAGGGAACTCAGTAAAGGAATATGGGCTGAAAAGTAATGAATTTAAAATAAGTGTAAAACAGGGCAACTGACATGCACAATGATAATTAATTTTATGGCAGGACCTATAAATGTACCCACAAATGTAAAATAAATGGTTGGCTGTAATCATTTTAGTTCTCTGAATTGATTTGAATCCCAGGAGAGTAAGACACCTGGGAAACAGCTAGCCTGAGAGAAACAGTGTCTCCTCATAGATGTACAATAATTTAGTACTTTATAATTTGGGTTTCCCATACATTATCTTACTTGAGTTTCGCAGTAGTTCTGTGGAAAAATGCAAATGCAGTTCTAGAATCTCACACTGTCTAAGAACTGTTTCCTTATTCCATCTGAATCAAGTTTTACTGAGTACGCTTTTTTCCTTAGAAGAAACACACAAGACCTCTGGTATTTTAAAAGTGGAATGCCAGTCCAAAGTCACATTCGGGTGATTAAAAGTTTATTCTTTTTCTTTCATCCTTGCTTTTGATCCTCATTTTCTTTTAAGGACAAGCATTGGCTACTGATGTAGTTGGAAATGTGTCCCTTCTAAAAATCATGTTCAAATGCAGTCCCCAGTGTTGGAAGAAAGGCCTAGCAGGAGGTATTTGGACCAGGACAGTGCCTCCCCCATGTGATGAGTGAGTTCTCACTCTCTCAGTATCCATAAGATCTGGTTGTTTGAAAGAGCCTGACAGCTCCCTTCTCTCTCTGGCTTCCATGCTTGTCATGTGACATACCTGGTCCCTCTTCACCTTCCACCAAAATTGTAAGCTTCCTGAGGCCTCACCAGAAGCAGATGCTTGTATTATCTTTCTTGTATGGTCTGCAGAACCTTGAGCCAGAAGAAACATCTTTTTTTTTATACATTTCCCAGCCAAAGGTATTTCTTTATGGCAATGCAAAATGGACTAGTACACCTACATACAAGCAACTTTATATAATTTATGAGATAAATAAAACCTTTAATACACATTTTATGAGTTATTTTTTAATTAATGAAAATGACACTTTAAAAATAGATACTCACCTGGGATCGGTGGCTCAGCCTATAATCCCAGTACTTTGGAAGGCCGGTTGAGGTGAAAGGATTGCCTGAGCCCAGGAGTTCGAGACCAGCCTGGGCAACTTGATGAGACCTCATCTCTACAGTAAACCACAAAAATATGCCGGGTGTGGTGGCATGCATCTGTTGTTCCAGTTGCTTGGAAGGCTGAGGTGGAAGGATTGCCAAAGCCCAGCAGGTTGAGGCTGTGGTGGCCGAGAGTGTGCCACTGCACTCCATCCTGGGCAACAAAGAGTGAGACTCCAACTCCAAAAAAAAAAAAAAAAAGTCTAGGAATAGAAGCATGGTAAATCAGAGAATCAGAGACACACTTTTGATGAGAGAAAATTACTTCCCTTAATTGGAAGACTGATTTTTTATTTTAATCTAATGAACTGTGACAGGAACATTTGGAACTGGAACACTTTAGATATGGGCTAGTTGCATGTCTAAACCCTTCTTTAACAAATTTACAATCTAGAAAGGAAGAAGGCAATGAGATACTACAACTTGTAAGTGGTGCTGGGGGAGATTTCTAGAGAAAAAAGTGCTGGCCTATGCAAATATCATGAGCGTCTACTGATTTAAACCTGTTCAAGAAGTAAGCAAAAGACTGATAACAAAATATGCATTCCAAGTACCTTGTTTATTTAAGAGTGCTAGGTTGGTTTTCTGCCACCCTCTTTTTGAGACTCCTTTGTAGGCTGCGATGCTTTGTGACACAACTCTGCCACTTGCTCCTCCTCAGTTCTCCTCCTTTGCCTAATTTCTGATGTAGGTGACCATAACCTTCTTTCCCCATCTTCTTTCCTTTTCACTTCCATTCTTTGCTTGGCAACTTTATCATTTTACCAGGTTTACATAGTTATCACTTCTATATGTGTTCAGGCTCAATTTCTCTGATTAACTCCAGGATGGAATCTACTGTGGATTGTTACTATATGGATATCTTTCAGGTACCTCATGCTTAACAAACACAGAATTATTCCAGGCAGCAATTTTCTAAAGCCTGCTCCCCTCCTAATCATAAATCCCCCCTTAACACTTAGGCTTGAAACCTTGGAATTATCTTTATTTTTCAAGCATCATCTCTTATAATGCAATTTTTGTATACATTCAGATCTCCTCTCTCAAGTTGCCAGAGGTGCCTCTACATTATTTATTGGCAATATACATTTTCTACCTCAAAAAGTTTAGGTCATTTGCCAAAGAATAAACATCTAAACTCTTCAGTCTTGTACTCTTAGGTCTCAGGATTGGAATCAATTCTTCTGTTTCTTACTCATCCAGCCCAAACCTCCAACACTTCTGCACATCTTACTGAAATCTCCCTCAGCCTATGTGATGGTATGGCTCAGAGTTCTATATTCTCATTGTAAAGTACAAATGTGGAGGTTTAAAAGAAGGCAGTCTTTTACCTCTTGTGAAAGTCAGAGGGAGCACCCTTCTGACACCAACTATGGGCTCAAAGGATTCCCAAACCACCTTCAGCCTTGATAATTCACTGGAAAGTTCACAGAACTCATTGAGAAGTGCCATATTCATGGTTATGGTTTATTCTGAGGACAGAATACCTTCCCAAAGGAGGAGATGCAAAGGGAAGAGTCTAGGAAAGTCTGCAATGTGTGACTTTCTATTATTCTTTCCCCATGAAATGAGAAAAGCACTTCCTGACATCAGTGTATGACTTTGCTTGTGTAGTGTTGCCAACCATGAAAACTCAGCTGAATCTTGGTGTCCAGGGTCTTTACTCGGGCTCCACCATGGTGGCATGTCCAAGAAATCACTGCCAAATTCAATATCACGAATGTTTTCCGCTGTGTTTTCTTCTAGGAGTTTTATTAGTTTGGGTTTTACATTTAGTTTAGTTTTGTTTTGTTTTTGAGTTAGAGTCTCATTCTGTCGCCCAGGATGGAGTGCAGTGGCATGCTCATGGTCACCCCAACATCAACGTACTAGGCTTCAGCGATTCTTCCGAGACTACCAAGTAGCTGGAACTACAGGCATGCACTACCAAGTTGGCTATTTTTAAATTTTTATTGTGGAGACAAGGTCTCACCATGTTGCCCAGGTTGGGCGTGAACTCGTGGGCTTAGGCAATCCTCTCTCCTGGGCCTGCCAAAGTGCTGTGATTACAGGCTTCAGCTACCATGCCCAGCCTTACATTTAAGTTTTTAATTCATCTTGAGTTAAATCTTGTATATGGTGTAAGATAAGGAACTACCTTTACTCATTTACATGTGGGTATTCAGTCTTTTCAACACTGTTTTTAAAAAACAGATTGTGCTTTCCCTATTAAGTGGTAGTGGCATCCTTATCTAACACCATTTGACCATACATTTGAATGTTTATTTTCAGATTCTCTATTCTCTCCCATTGGTTTATTATCTGTCTTTATGCCAGAACCACATGGTTTTTTACTACTGTGGTCTTATAACATATTTTGAAGTTAGGGAGTATGAGTCCTTATTCTTTTTCAAGATTATTTTGGCTATTCTGGGTCCTTGAGATTCCATATGATTTTAAGACTGGATTTTTCTATTGGCTGCAAAAAACAATGCCATTAGTATATTTATATACTAATTCAGTGGATCTGTGGATTAATTTGAGCACTGACATATTAACAATATTGTCTTCCAATCTATGAACACAGAAGTCTAAATCATACTTGAGAGTCAGCGCTTTAAGTCATCGTTTGTTTTTCTTTTTTTTATTTGAGTTGGAGTCTCACTCTGTCACCCAGACTGGAGTGCAGTGGCCACCCCCGGCCACTGTAGCCTTGACCTGCTGGACTCCAGTGATCCTTCTGCCTCAGCTTTCCAAGTAGCTGGAACTACATGTGTGCTCTACCATGCCTGGCTACTTTTTGATTTATTGTAGAGTTGGGGTCTCGCCAAGTTGCTCAGGTGGGTCTCGAACCCGCGGGCTCAGGCAATCCATTCACCTCAGCCTCCCAAATGTGCGGGATTACAGGCTGAGTCACTGAATTTGGCCTGTTTGTTTTTCATTGTTGTTATTTGTTTCTTTTTGTCTGGTAATTAGCTGAATCATTACTACCAGTTTACAACTGACATCCATTTCTTCAAAGAGTCTGAGATAAAAATCAGAAGAAAATGTGACTGGAAAACTAAAGATAACAACCAAAGTTCTGCCTATGAAGCCCCTTTTCCTTCCTCTGCTCTCAGTCACACTGCTTCCTCTGGCCTGCCTCTGGCCAGACTCACTCAGTGTTCTTTCTGCATCTCTAAGCTCTGATTATGGCAACCTCTTCTTTATTGATTTTTTATCATGTTTGAGTGTCTGACACAGTGTGAGGTAAAATAAATATTTTTTTACTAATTAAATCAGTGAAGTGTCTTAAAATTATAAAATAAAATTTAAATCGTTATTCAGGAAATGTTAGAACGTAGTTGACATTTACTAAGACTCCAGATTTTTTAATTGAATTTTATCATATTACTTTTCTGAACTAGGAAAGGAGACAATGATGTGGATTATATGTTAAATTTTTAGTTTAGGTTATGATAGTTGAAAAATTTTTAATTCTTAATAAAATTTGTAGAGGTTTAATAAACTCTATTGTATTTTCCCCCCAGTTCATAGTCTTGAAGGAATTCACCAGACAACACAAACTGTACTTGTGCAATGCTTTTTTGAAAAGGCAAATAAGTGGTACAGCAAGAGAAAGAAAAAACAGGCAAACATTAGAAGTCCAAGAGACATTTTGACATCTCAATTCCTCAGGGCCATTTTCTTTGTGCACACAATGCCAGACTGAATCTCTGGTTTGAACCTACAACATTTTGGCCAGGAATTTTGGCTTCAGGAGTATTCATAGGAACCCTCAGTAAGGGGGCTACTAGTTTCTAGTCATGTAAGCGAGCCATTATTTTCTAACTGGTTAGGTCGATTATAAACTGTTAGTAAAGAAGCTAAGTATTCAAGTCTCAAGGTCAGAATTTAAACAAAATTACATAAACCCCACTGACCTTAGCTTAGCCAAGAGTAAAAAATAGATATCCAAGTGTTTCCAAAAGTAAAGATAGAGGTTTTCCAGTACAGTTGTAAACCAATTTTATCTACACACATATCTTGGAAACATAAGAAAGTAGGAGGGTCTGTAGGAAGCATTTAACTTTGCCTAAAGAAAAGTCTGGTTTTTATCCTTGACTTCTTGGAAGTAATCTCTAACTCTTGGAATGTCATGCCTGGTAGAAGTGGCTTCTCTTTCCTGGAGAACTTGAGCCAGCCAGATACCAAATATCAGAAACAGAAAACCAAACACCTCATGTCCTCACTCATATGTGGGAGCTAAATGGTCACAAACATGGAAATAATAGACACTGGAGACACCAAGAAGTGGGGAAGAGAAGGAGATTTAGGGTTCAGAAACTACCTATGGGGTGAAATGTACACTGTCTGGGGAGCGGGCCACCTGGGATCCCATCTCCACCACTACATAGTATGTCCACGTAATGAGCATTCATGTGTACTCCCTGAATCTAAAATTAAAACATAAAAGAAAGTAAAATGAGATTTAAAGTGGAGTTAGAACTTTGAGTCACAGGCTAATAGCTAGAACTCCTGCAGGACTGCAAAGTTAGATCATGGCCTATGGAATGGGAGAGAATATTTGGATATTATATATCTGGGATGCCAACAAAATTTGTACACATTTTAAGTGTGACATTCACTCAAAAGATGACATTAATCAAATGAATTCTAGTGTCACCATGTGACAGGCAGGGCAGTCAAAGAAAATGACAGAATTGCAGTTGAAAGTCATGCTATCATAATTTAATTCAACTTCAAAAAGCAATGCATATCTCATAAAATGTGTATACATTTTTTGGCACCCCTGCATATGGAGTTAATATCCAGAATATATATATACGAGCTCCTACAATTAAACAAGGAAAAAATAAAATAGCCTGATTAAAAAGTAGGGAAAAGTACTTTTTTTAGATGGACATTTCTCTAAAGACGATATACAGATGGCCCACAAACATATAAAAAGATGCTCAACATCACTAATTATTAGGGAAATGCAAATAAAAACCACTGCAAATAAAATGACAGCCACTATAGAAAACAGTATGGCAGTTGCTCAAAAAATTAAAAACAGAGTTACCATACGACACAGCAATTCCACTTCATATATGCGAAGTTTAATTTTATGTGTCATCTATACTGTGCTATGGGGAGCTCAGATGTCTAGTCAAACATTATTTCTGGGTATGTCCATGAGGATGTTTCTGGATGAGACTGACATTTGAATAGATAAACTGATAAACCTCATCCAATTCACTGAAGTCCTGAGTGGAATAAACAGCTGACTAAGAAGTAATTCTTTCTCTTTTCTTGATTGTCTTTGAGCTGGCACACTGGTCTTCTACTGCTTTCAGACTGAAACTTATACCAGGCCTTCAAACTCAGATCCTAGCTATACCATCCTCTCACGGGTCTCCAGATTGACAACTCCAGATCTTGGACTTCTCAGCCTCCACAATCACATGAGATAATTCCTTATAGTTTTTTTACATAATAAATATATATTTTATATATATTATATATTATATAATACATATATATATATACACACATAATACACACACACATACATACATACACATATATAATTCAAATATATAAAATATATATATACAATTCCTTATGGTTTTATATATGTATTATATATGTAATAATACTGGAGAACCCAGTTTAATACAGTACAAATCCAAAAGAACAAAACACAGGGTCTCAAGGAAACTTTACACACTTATGTTCACAGCAGTACTATTCTCAATAGCTAAGAGGTGGAAACAACCCAGATTTCCATCAACAGAAGAATGAAAAAGCAAAATGTAGTATATACTCACAATGAAATATTATTCAGCCATTAAAAGGAAAGAAGTACTGATACATGCCATAACATAAATGAACCTCAAAAATATTATGCTAAGTGAAGAAACCAGACACAAAGGACCACATATTATTTGATTTCATTTATATGAAACACCCACACTAGGCAAATCCACAGAAATTAAAAGCAGACTAGTGGTTGCCAGGTGCTGGGGAAGGGGAGTAACTGCTCAACAGATAGGGTGTTTCCTTTTGGGGTGATGAAAATATCTTGAAACTAGAGAGAAGCAGTGGTTGCACAACATGGTGAATGTACTAAACGCCACTGAATTATACACTTAAGATGCTTAATGGTTAATTTTATGTTATGTGAATTTTATATCAGTATAAAAATTCTGTGACAACATATCACTTACGTGCTCCTGTTATATCGAAGTTTATTATTAAATCTTTACATAAGGTCTTTCCAACTTGAGTTTGGGTTCCAGATAATAAATTTAGTCAAATGTACACATTGTTGTAATATGCTGCATTTCAAATTGCATGCATAGGCTTTGAAATGTTTAATAAGCATGTTACAAAAAAAAGCACAGTCTATAAAAAAGTATTTTTCCCCATTTAGGATTCAACTGCTTTATTTAAAAAAAAAAACAAAAAACAGTGCACTAATATTTAACCTAAAATTTAAATATCATTCATTAAAAGTTAGGTTACTAAAATCTAAAATCTATTCCAAAATGTTAATGAAATTAAATTACTTTGTCTTATAAATTATTCCTAAAGAAAACTCTCTGCTGCCACGTTACTCTTCAATAGTCTGTTTTTACAATTATTTTATCTCTAATCATAAACATTCATTGAATTCAATAGCACATATTATAAGGTTATAACTACCATATTTTCCTCTAGGAGTGTGACATAAGAAAATGGAGATGGCAATGCATTCACAGTCTTGTCCAAAGATATTTGAAATGCCCTACTCAAATGTGTGTGTTTATTTTGTCTTCTCTTGCCAGAAAAATGTTCAAACTAACTGTCCTTTTCAGCCAAAACCCTACTTTACTAATGATTTGGTAGAGCAATATACTCCCTTCATTCAAAGTTTGTAGAGTGATATACTTCACTCTGTCAGTGAAATATCCACAGTCAGATAGTGCAATGAATTAAAAAATAGATGTGCCAGTTTTGTTAGAATTTAACTTTATCAAAAGGATCATTTAGAAATATTATTTATTGCAAACAGGAAAGAGGTAGAAATAGTCTAAAGAAGACTCATTTATTCTTTCTCCTTATATTTCTCCAGCATTCAAATCTTGATCTACTTGGTCATGTTTTCTCAAAACAGTGACCATGGTTTAAATTGGTAGAGCTAGAAAAAAATAACCTGTGTCCACCTAAAAGAGTTAACTCTGAGCATTTTATAAAAGACTTTTAATAATTATAATATTTGTTTCTTACTTTGATAAATACAATTGCTGGTAAACAATCTATCACCATAGATTGAAATTAGATTACAAAATGCCAGAAAAATGCTTACACTGGAAAAATTCACCCTGAAGCATTTATTTACATGTGATCTTTGCCATATAAACTCATCACTATTTATCATAATGCAGTATCTCAAAATAAAATACTGCATAAAATTCACTTTTTTGAACTAAGTAGATAATAACTTATTAAAACATATATAATAATTTGTAAAATCTAAAAATTTGTCAATATATGCTGAATTTAATGTTAATATATTCAATTTGAGTCAATTAGCTAGACACAAACTATAAAGTGGTGACACTTTTTTCTCATCTTTTCCCTAAAGAATCATAACCACTGTGTATTCTTCTCTTTGTTGACAAATACAAAGGCCAGATGGGGCTGGTCATGTAAGCTCATGGCACTAGGTGGATGGAAAGTGTTTCTTAGTACACATTAGTATCTGTGTTGGACTCTACCGGTCAGCTCCTTGGGGCCTTATATCCTTAGATGACATCTGCTCAGGAATAGTTAATTTATTCTTAACTCCAGGTATTTTTTGACACCACTTCCAAAGTCTGCAGTTGCTGTATTCCCTTGGCTGTTCATTTGGCATAGGCCATGCTCCCAGAAAGCAAGCATATCCCCCTATGCTGATGTTTGCCACCTCATTTCTGCTGATGCTATGGATTCTTCAAACTCTGATTTGAGTCATACCTGGTTGCTGGCATTGGGTAGCTTTGCTGCCCCTGGTTACAAGATCAATTAATTCCCTGATCACCTCCTCTGCCAATGTATCCAGATTCTCAGCTAACTTCTATGTTGACTTGTAAAGCATGTGAAAATGCTGTGCCAGAGAACAAAAGAGGATGCTGGACGGCCTCACACTAGTAATTAAATGCTCCTTTTCCACTCCCAAGTTGCTGGGCAGAATTAGTCCCATAGTTCCACTCTACCCCAAGTGTTACAGAAATTACAATCATACTATGCACCTGAAATTGGGAAGAACTGGAAACATTTGGTGAACAGCACTAATGGGTACCACAGGCACCCTCCTGCAAGGCGATCTCCATCCAGAAACTCAAATGGCAAACTCAAATCAAAGTCCTCATCTCTTTTTGGTTTGTCCCTCAGTGTAGCTAACATGCCTTGACTTTTGGGACTTTAGCTTTGACAGAAGAGTTTAGATATAAGCCTCATCACTTGTCTTTTCTACTTGCATCCCCCCTCCTTTCTCATAATCTACCATGACCAAAAAGAGAAAGCTCCTCTTCCAGTCTGATTGGAACTACCAAGCCTTTTGTTTTCTTCTCTTTGGAACAGGCATTAGTGCTGCCCTGCTTCTTTGAGTCAATAAGGTAAAATGATTGCTAGGGAATATAATGTACTATGGAGAAAAATATGAAACTTTATTATTTTCAAAATATTATCCTGTCACATCTGAGTTCATAATTCATGCAATATTTTGCATGTAATATTTGCTAAAATTTAGTAACAAGCCTCATTAACTTAATAATGTACTTTTGTGGAATTTTTTAGCTTATTATTTGCTAAAGATGTGTTTCTCACTCCCTATGGGAATATCAGCCATTTCATATTATGAAAGGAGTTGCATATTATTTCTATCTTTGAGACTTTCTAAATTGTATGTGGATTCCTTACCTTACAAGGCAATCCAAGTTCCAAACATTCATATATTAAAGCCTACTGTTTCTTTTTAAAAATTCTTTTATTTCATAGATGAAAGATAGATACACTTTAAAGTTACTAATTCAATGGTACGTAATAAACTTTTAGGACATACCCCATGACATGTTTGTTCGACTATTTTAAATTATTTCTTAATATTACAGATTATCCTTGTTGAAGCCTATGAGTCCTAAATCATGTTGCTGCCTCTTCTCTTCAAGTAGTTGCTAATGGATAGACTCCCAATCACTATAGCACCTGATATAGCTAACTTGAAGAGAAACTTTCAGGGAGTTTTTCATAATCTTTACACAATGGTCTTTGCAACTAAACTCTTTTAATGTCATTAAAGTCTCCCTAAAAAACAAAAATACTAGAAATAAAAGAATAGACTTTGAAGATCCAATGCCACTACTTGGTTCATAATGTATGAGCTCCACTGAAATTGTTTCCTTGTCAAAGCACTACGATTTTTCTAATGTCTATAGGGCATATTACCATTGCATATATGTTACAATACCACACTGTGTTTAATATGATAAATAAGTGCATGCTCTTTTTCATCAATGACTCTCATAGCACCTCTCCAAACTTTTTGTTTTCTACAACATACCTGCAATGAACTGAATGTTTGTGTCCCCAAAAATGTATATGTTAAAATCCTAACCCTTAGTGTGGTGGTATTATGAGGTGAGGCCTTATGGAAGTAATTGTAATGAGGGCAGAGCCCTCATAGATGGCATGGTTACCCATATAAAAGGAACCCTAGAGAGTTCTCATAGTCTCTTTCTGCTATGAGAATACAGTAAGAAGTTGACCAACTGTACCCCAGAGAGGGCCTTCACCAGAACCCAACCATATGGGCACTCTCACTTAGACTTCCAGCTTCCAGAACTGTGAGAAATAAATTGTTGTTGTTTATAACCTACCCAGTCTACAGTACCTTGTCATAAGCGTTTGTTCTCATCTGACTATCTTAGAGATGACCTCGTATTGCATTTGCCTATGTTTTTCTCCATCAATTGATGGTAATGCCCTTCTCACTGTTTCAGGGAAAGTTATTTTATTATATTTTGTGAAATCAATAGTGTGGTATATTTGTCTTTGACACACAGTGATGCCCACATTAACCTGGATAAGACCAGAGAGCTGAATGGCCTTGCTCCCCACGCCACGGATAAATCAACATAGTCATATGTCTTATTCTGTTTCTTATTTTTTTTTTTTTGATTTGAAGGAGATATTTACTTCATGTCCAGATTACACACAGGCCTACAGGGTAATTCATGTTTTGCTTCTAATGTGAGAGTTAGTATGCTCTTGTTAAGTTTTGTCAAGGTAGGGCTCCATAAATTATGTATCTAATTTGCAAAATTGGAATTAAAAATAGATGAGCAATGCAGATCTTTTATTATATGTAATTCCTTTCTATTACATGTATTTCTAAAATTTTTGATCAGGAATGTACATGGGGAAAAAGGAGTTATATATATATCAGATGTTTCTATTTCTTCTGTAAAGAAAAGAAAATGCTCTTTCAATGGGGAAAATGCTAAGTTGTCATGTGGTATTAAGTGGTGTCCCTGGGGAGTTAAAATACAGAGTTTAAGTGGGAGGGCAGATTTAATTTGGCAAAATGCTATTTTCTTATCCTCAATATTGTTGCAACTTAATGTCAACTCAAAATTACTGGCATAAATGCACTACTCACTTATTTTCAATTTTGCCATTACCAAGGCATTGGGGTTTAGGTGTATTTTCAATGGAATACATTTTATAAATTAGTAATATGTACAGTAGCAATGTGTGTGCTAAGTAACAAGAAGTGTGACTGAAGTCCTGCCAGGTTCAGAGGTATTCTTTTTATAAATCTCAGAATAGTATGACAAAACATTGTCCACTACCTTACACACACACACACACACACACACACACACACACACACACACACACACACTGGAACATTTTTTTCCTAAGCAATCCCAGCACTAAAGCAAATACATGCTTATCTCCAGCAAGGAATTTTAACATTTAACATTTTCTTACCATAATTAATTTTACTACTAGAGAAGTAAGTCTCACTAGTTGATAATTACTAGCATTACACTGACTTGATTGTTTTAAGATATTGTTTATGTCAACTGCTCAACATTGATCACCACCACACATTTCTGTGGCCACCACTAACAAGTTAATTATTTTATCAGTGCATCAGCTCTTACCTTGAGTCTTTGTTTTTAGACAAGAATAGATATGGTAAATGTGAGTGAATTTAAATATTCTTTTCATTATGTAAAAAGTCTTTTTATTATAAAGATGTGGGGTACATTCAGGGTTATGTACACAAATGTTGATTATCTACAAGCAGGTGCCCTTGTTGATGAGGTGTGCCACTCCCTCCCCTAGCAGTTTCCCTCAATTGCCAATCCCCTGGCAGTTTCCCACTACTGCCAATTGCTTTCTTATAGTATTATGATAATTATTCAAGGTCTGCTTATGAGGGAGAACATATGGTACTCTTCTTTGTTTCTGTGATAGATCACTGAGTATGATCGACTCTAAATCCATCCAAGTTGCTGCAAAGTCCATTTGTTTGTCCTTTATGGCTGCATAATATTCCATTGTGTATATGTACCACATTGTTTAAATCCAGTCCAACTTCAATGGCAACATTGTTGGTTTCATGTTTTTGCTATTGTGAATAGAGCTGCAACAAACTTGCGTGTTCAGGTATCCTTTTTGTAGAATGATTTGAATTCCTCCGGGTATATTCCCAGTAGGGGAATTGCTGAGTCCTATGGAAGGTCAATTTCTAGTTCTTTCAGAAATCGTCACAATGTCTTCCAGAGAGGTTGCACTAGTTTGTATTCCCACCAGCAGTGTAGAAGCGTTCCTTTTTTTCCACATCCTCTCCAGCATCTGTTGTTGTTTGTTTTATTAATGATGGCCTTTCTTACAGGGGTTAGGTGGTATCTCAGTGGTGTTTTGATTTGCATTTCTCTGATGATGAGTGAGGCTGAGCACTTTTTCATGTGTCTGTTGGCTGTCCATATAGCATCTTTTGAGAAGTGTCAATTCATGTGTTTTGCCAACTTTTTAAGGGGGCTGTTTATGTTTTTCCTTTTGGCAGATTTGAGTTCTTTGAAGATCCTAGATGTTAGGCCTATGTAAAAAGTCTTGATTAGTAAACATATATGCTTTTTCCTAAACTTTATGATCCTGATTTTTATCATATCTCTGGGTTTTTTTGCACTAAGTTTTACTTCTTATCATGCAGACATTTCTGACTGACTCTAAGACTGTTTATAGTCTTGGGGAGTCAGGGGCTTGGCATTTTACTTACAGTTGACACAATTGCTTCATCACAATGACAGAAGTGAATTCATTCAACCTCTTCTATCCAAGAGCAAATACACACCATGGCAATTTCACATGCTTTTTGCCTCATTGTCTTAACCATTTTCCTCTTAAGACAGCAGATTGTGTATTCTTTCTCTATTGGAGGCCAACTTCTCTTACTTTTAAAAAAGGGTGCCTACAAAAATTCATTCTTTATTTCCTCTGTCCTCCTCCTGCCCTAATTTGTGGATTACTTTTATATTGTTTTCAGTTTGGCTATCTAAGTTCCATGTTAACTATGCTTACCATTAGACTACTCACTGATTATCCAAATTGATTACTTTTAGATCTATATTTTTAACCACATGCTTGCATTGATATTTATTCTTGATGAGTAACTGTTTCAAAGGCTGCTCTTGACCTGCTTGGAAGAAGAAAAGTTAGATAAGAAACAAGTAAGTGATGACAACTTTGTTCAAAAAAAGGCAAGGCAGTTTTACCTAAATAATAGGATATGATGGTTTTCTGAATTAAATGGAGAGGGCTATTATATACTATATTTCAGGTGGTAAAATTATTTTGTAGGACAGAAATCACATTTGATATACAAGGCAATGATCCATACTGGAAACACTGTTGGAAAAAGATAGCATGGTTCAGTCCAAAGAATGAGGTCCTCAGAGGCCCCAGGCCGTGGAGGGCTCCGGGCACAGCAGCTGGACGCACCGGTGAAGGATCAGGTGGTGGCTGTCCCCCAGGGAACACGAGAGCAGCCCTACTGGGGCTTCAGCGATGCAGTAGTGCAGACCCTGTGGTTGCTGGCGTTGGCGATGATGCAGCCCAGCAAGTGCTGCTGGTCCACACTGAGCTCCAACAAGGCATGAGAGAGTTCCACCAGGCCCCCATGACACAGTGTACCCCAACAGCGAGCTTGTGGAGGGGCTGTGACATTCTTCTGCAGATGCACCAGAAGGAGAACGGAAGAAGCTGAGGGTCTGCTCTGCCTGTTGTTTGTTTGTTTGTTTAGAGACAGGGTCTCACTCTGTCCAGGCTGGAGCACAGTGGCAGTATCATGGCTCATTGCAACTTAGACCTCCTGGGATCAGGTGACCCTTCCCCCTGCAGCCTCCCTAGAAGCTGGGCTCACAGGCAGGAGGCCACCACACCTGGCTATCTTTTTTTTTTTTTAATTTTGTGTAGAAACAAGGCCTGGCTATGCTGCCTAGGCTGGTATCCAACACCTGGGCTCAAGGAATTCTCCCACCTTGACCTCCCAAGGTGCTGGGATTGGGGGAAGGGGTGGTGAGCCACTGGACCTGAGCTGCTCTGCCCTATCAGGTAGAATGTTTTACTTTGCCTTTCAGCTTCCTGAAATTGTGCAGACTTTAACAATCTGCCAAAGGAAGTGCTTCACTATGCCCTGAGCTATCGCCTACCCTGCAGTTGCCTAGGCCTTAAGAACTAGCCTGAGACAGCTGGTCCCTGATGTCTGTGCAGCTGAGGGGTGCCCCCCCAGCAGCCATCACCCTAGTGGAACAAAGCACCAGATTTCCTATCTAATTACATCTATCAATAAATAATTTCCAGGCACCTAAATTTTAGATTTAGCCATGTCTTTGAGGATCATAATTTTTCCTTAATCTGTGCTTTCTGTAATAATAAGTAGGAATTTATTGCTTGTATTAAAAACTCATCAGAATGTTAATTTAAAAGGTTAACCACCTCTCATGATTTCAAGTTGGGAATTGCTATCCAAAATTCTCTGACAGCTTAAATTTTAAGAGAATTTTCTTTTCTACCGTACAGGTTCTTTGTATGATAAGGAGTTTATTTTCATCAAATGGAAGCTCCTAGAACATTCGAAGAATACATTTATTTCAGAAGAAAAATAATAAGCAACTACTTAAAAGCAAATTTGACATTTAGAATACACCTGGTTCATTTGATTGATACATATTTTGTTTTTGCCTTGAAGAAAGTACCACAAAAGAAGAGACACAGCAATGAGATATAAACTTTACTTAATTTATCAGATTGATACTGTCCTAACATCTGATAATATTCTACTGTTTTTAGACAGTACTTTTAAGCCATGAACAGTAAATGCATATTTTCTCATATTTTAAAGTTACATGTCTTAGAATAATATATAAATCATACATCACCCATAATATTACTGTTTAGAACAACACACACAGAAAATATTTTTTTAAATTTAAATTAAAATACTAAATAAACCAGTAAAGCTAGCATCTGCTCAGCATGTAAGACATACACATTCAATTGATTCCCAGAAAAATCACAAAGAAACTCAGTTGCACTTATCATCTCTAGTTAAGATGAGATTTAAAACCCAGGCGTAGCTGAGGTTGGTGGCTCAGCCTGTAATCCCAGTGCTTTGGGAGACCAAGGCAAGTGGATTGCTTGAGCCCGCGGATTTGAGACCTGCCTGGGCAACGTGGCAAGACCTCAACGTTACAATAAATAAATTAATTAACTGGGCAGGGTAGCGCATGCCTGTAGTTCTGGCTACTTGGAAGGCTGAGGCAGAAGGAGCCCTGGAGCCCTGCAGTTTGAGGCTACAGTGGCCGGGAGAAGCCACTGCACTCCTGTCTGGGTGACAGAGTGAGACTCCAACTCAAAAAGAAAAAAACCTAGGCCTAAATTCACATCACATCACTATAGAGACAGATGTTATTACATGTTGGTAAATGAAACAGTGAAGGTAGAATTCTTGACGATCTCAACTCAGAAATCCCACCTGAGAGTATGGGGAGTGGGTGAAGATCCCTCTGCTTGTGGAAATTTTTTTTAAATGACACAAGAAGTTGTGAAACTATGGGAGGGGAGGGGAAGGGAGGTGGTATTAACTGTAGTCAATATCTGTCTGGGAATGGGGAGACACCCTTTATCAACAAGAGTGCCTGAATGAAGCATATTTGTATACCTAACCTTGACTGTACCCCACAATATCAAAATAAAAAATATTGATATATAAATAAATAAATAAAATGACACAAGAGGGATAATTGACAATACCCATACAAATAAATGAAATCAATGACAACTTTCCAAAGTGTGAGAAGGCAGTCCCCAAGGTGACTGGAGGGATGCTCTGAGTCCACCCTCAAAGTTCCTCTTTTCTCAGTGGTGATTCCTATGCGTATACTTATTCATATCCACCAAATAAGGATATGAATTGTATCAGTGTTTATAGCAGTAAATAGTAATCCAGTCCTCAAACAGTAGTGCCTCCACACCAAAGAACAACATGCAGCCATGATAAAAGTGACATGAATATTATAACTATGATATTTTGTTTTAAAAAGGGAAAATACAGAATAGTGTGTACAGTATGCTCCATGAGGAAAACATTAGTGTGGTAGGTATTAGTTCATTCTTTGTTATTTCTGGGAAAGTTTGAAGCCACAGTGATGAGAACCAGAGTCCACAACCGTTCGCATGGTCCGTGATCAGGATGTACTCTGTATGGCCTGGGGAGTGGGTCGGGATGTACGGAGATGTCAGCCTTGTTTAATATAAACATGAAAGTCCATGAGGTATCCCTGGGGCCTGTTCGGGGTCTGCACCCTGGCTTGTCAGGCAGCTGTGTGATTAGCACCCTTTAAGAAGTCTAGACTCTGGTTTGAGTGGACTTCCCATGTCTTTGTAGTTTGCAGCTGGAAAGAAAAATGTGTCTGTGCAATTCTTGCAGAGAGGGAGAGCAAGGAAGCCTGTGCCTGACCTCTCTAGTCTTCTCCCATGCATACCTTCCTTCCAGAGTTTCTGCAGTAATATATCTCAGCTGCTCTAAGTATAACTTTTTGACTCACATGAGTCCTTCCAGTAAATCACTGAGCACATAATAACATGCTCTTATTTTAAGTCCCCCCCAAAGTATGTGTATATGCAAAATTTACAGGATTGTTTCTGCAAGGTCATTCAAGAAATTATTGGTGTTTCCCTGTTCCCAAGTGAGGGAGCCAATGGTATGAAGTGAGAGACAATTTTTTTTACCATATAAATGTATCATTTTAAAACTCATCCTAGATAATTTAAAGGATATTTTCTTTTTCTTTTTCTTTTTTTTTGAGTTGGAGTCTCACTCAGTCACCCAGACTGGAGTGCAGTGGCCGCTCCCGGTCACCGCAGCCTCTACCTGCTGGGCTCCGCCGATCCTTCTCCTCAGTCTTCCGAGTAGCTGGATTACAGGCATGCATTACCATGCCCGGTTGATTTTTTATTTTATTGTAGAGATGAGGGCTCACCAAGTTGCCCAGGCGGGTCTCGAACATGCAGGCTCAGGCAATCTACTCACCTCAGCCTCCCAAAGGCGTGGGATTACAACCTGAGCCACCGAGCCCAGCTTAAAGGATATTTTCAAAGAAAATATAAAACAGTGTTTTTGCTCAATGCTTTGCCGTGACCAAGGAGTTATTGTCTTGAGAGGAGACCTGGAAGATGTTTAAGTTGCAGGGGAGAGTAGGGGTGAGTGGGAGGCCATGGGTAGACTCGGGCCTTCCCTGAACCTGCAGGGGAGAGGCAACCTCTTGTAAGCTTCTGGACGAGATCCAGCAGGCTGGCAGAAATAAGAAGAGGGTCCCTGATAGGCATGTGTAGAAAATCATCCATATATTGGATTTATAAGAAAGACTGATAACAGGAATCCCTCATAGGTTATATATTTATGATCTTGTAACATTTATTAATGGTATAAATATAAAGGAGATAAAATCACAATTTTGGTTTTGCCTGTTTGTTTTCCTAGTAATGGACATAAAGCCCACGACTGCTTGCTTGTTTAATGGTTTTGTTTAATGGTTTTGCACTAGACATAGGTGTAGATCTGTGTGGCTAGTTGTGACTGTTCTGTGTTATGTGGGTAGAGCATCAGGCCACAGAGATGTGGGCTGCTCATGAAAGGGCCCTAGCTCGAAGGCCGCCAACCTCATCACTCGACATTGTGAGCTCCTTTTACTTTGGTTAAAAAATGAAGGTTGGGGTGGAATCCTGAGTTGGGCCTCACCGATCCCTAATTCTCTCCCACTTGTTAAATTGCAATTTCATAAAGAAGCAAGGACAGCTTTCCTTTGCCACTGTGGGAATCTTTGTTCAGGAATTAAGTTTCTACCAAATTCACATTTGCAGCCAAACATTTTTTTTTAATGGCATATTCTATACTTTTTATTCCATGCTGATATTTATGAATATAGAAGATCCACACAGAACAATGTTTCTGTGTACTAAAAAGAGACACAAAGCATTTGAACTAATGGATTCAGGTCAAGGTATTATTTGAATGAGTCCACTGGTGCTGTCCTTAGTTATGTTCTTCTTAAGTTATTGAATAACTGATTATTTTAGAAACAGTATGTAGTGAGATCAGGACCTTGGATTTCATGTCAGTGTGGCTTAATTAGCTTTGCTCTGGGCTTCTGTGCCCCAGTGGACTCTCTATGAGCGAGTCCCAGAGTCTCAGGTGAGGCACAGGTTAAAGAAGGTATTGCACAAAGGTAGATACACATTTATCTCACTGCTGGGAAGGCCTCACCTCATGAACATTGTGCATGATGCTGATTGCTGTGTTGGCCAGAGGCTCAGCTGTGCTGTCTCCATTTACCCCTCTGAGGCTGCCTCCTGCTGGGGTGACTTCCTCCCCCTCTATACTTCCTTACTTGATTCCTGCATCTTGGCTACAGGACAGTCAGTTGTGTTTTCTGTTCCTCTGCATATGCAAATCACAGCCTTCCCTGGGCATCCTCTGTGTGTGCCTCTAGCATATTGTAGAAAAAAAGACTCCATCTCAAGCATGGACACTAACCTCAGTCCATCCATTTGAAAGGTGCTTCTTCCTCCCCAATATATATATATATTTTTTAGTTGGAGTCTCACTCTGTCACCCAGACTGGAATGAAGTGGCCACTCCCGGCCACCGCAGCCTCGACCTGCTGGGCTCTGGCGGTCCTTCCGCCTCAGCCTTCCAGGTAGCTAAAACTACAGGCGCACTCTACCACGCCCATCTAATTTTTTTAATTTATTGTAGAGATGAGGTCTCACCAAGTTGCCCAGGCGGGTCTCGAATCTGCAGGCTCAGGCAATCCACACTCACCTCAGCTTCCCAAAGCACGAGATTACAGGCTGAGCCACCAAGCCCAGCTCCTCCCCAATATTTACTAAGCCATCTTTCATTTCTCGATGAAATCGTTCTAAAATGAGTGACTATAAACCACAAATAACTTTCTGAGATTCTCTCTGTCTGCACTTAGAATTCTGTTATTCTCCATTTTTATTGATTCTAGTCACAAATGCCTCATCTTCTGCAGTTGTACTTTAGACATAAATTAAAGTCAAATCTAATATCTGCACGAATAAAAGGCTCCCCACTTATATTTTCTTGCTAAAAGTCTCTTCATTGTTTATTTCAGAGTGTCGGCTCCTAGGTAGGAGTCAGGGATTTGTCTTGAATGTGATGAACAACATGTTCACTGCAAGGGTTTTCCTAATGTGTGTTGTTCTAATGCCATAGATGTGAAGAGTCACTAATAATTAACACTATGACAGTTCAAGGAAGACATTATCAATGTGTTATGCATGACCCAGAAGTGGCTGTGACCATGAAAGGAGAAAGACAGTGAAAGTACGAGGAGACAGCCTTTATATTTGGGTCCATGCAAAAATGGTGGAACTGAAAAAAATCTGCAAACAGAAGTTTGATCCTGGTTTGAACTCTTCAAACAGAGACACTGAGACATCTGGTAAGAGTCAAGGAAGGGATATATTGCAGAGTTTACCTTGGTAGGTGGACATTGAGTTCAGAAGGGGCTGGTAGGGGCATCACAGGGAGTCAGAGGACAGTGATATTTCTCCTGAGGCTTGAAGCAGGTACAGTGAGAGAATGGGAGAGAGGATGCTTGAAAGAACTAGAGACAAAGAGTGGCTTATAAGCGTTTAAAATTCTTTTTTTTCACAAGAAAACCTTGTATCAATTTAATTGGCAGTGCATTTAAAAATTTTTTTAGTGGTACATAATAGTGAATCTTGATATCTTTCACTCATCAAAATGCACTACATCCAGAAAAATTTCCATTAAAAAACTTCTGCATCACAAAAATAATTTAATGGAATTTTGATGGGCAAACAGAAGACTTGGAAAGACATTTGTAATGCTGTGTTTTTTCTTCTTTTTATTTTATTTCTTTCTGCCAGCTAGAGATGAGGAAAAAATATTTATAACACAGAGAACAGATAGTGAGTTAGTATAAATAGCCATCTCATAAGTTACAATGTAAGTTCAGCTGTGTGACCTTTAAGATTTCACATACTAAACCGGGCTCTGTGGCTCAGCCTGTAATCCCGCGCCTTTGGGAGGCTGAGGTGAGTGGATTGCCTGAGCCCGCGGGTTCGAGACTCGCCTAGGCAGTGAGACCTCATCCCTACAATAAATCAAAAAATCAGCCGGGCGTGGTAGCGCATGCCTGTAATTCCGGCTACTTGGAAGGCTGAAGCGGAAGGATTGCCGGAGCCCAGCAGGTCAAGGCTGCGGTGGCCGGGAGCAGCCACTGCACTCCAATCTGGGTGACAGAGTGAGACTCCAACTCAAAAAAAAAAAAAAAAAAAAAAAATTCACATACTCCAAAATTCTGCAGTCATGGGATTTCTTTCTTTGCTATCCATGTCCCAATGCATAGTCATCTTATCCAGTTATCTGTCACAGCATAGAACAAGCTTTCTCATGGCTTAGTGAATTAATATGTTACATTGATTTGGCAATGGGGGGATGATGGTGTTGGAATCTCTGCTGAGCCGTTCTAACTTGCAGTCTCTCAGATGACAGCCAGGGCTGGAGTAGTCTGAAAACTTCTGTGCTTCTACACCTGGCACATGGAATGGGGTGGACTAAAAAGATGGTAGCTATCGGGGTATATTGCACTCCACACAGCCTATTCATGGGACTGGCTTGGGATTCCTCTCAGCATGGTGGCCTCAGGCTAGTCAGAGATTTTGCACGGAGCCTGGACCCCCTAGAGTCCCCTGCATTCCATGACCCACAGGCAGAAGCTGCAAGGCTTCCTATGACCTACCCTTGCAAGTCATGAAGTGCCACCACCGTAGTCTGCAGGCAAATCCAGATTATTAGGGCTGAAGGGATAAATGCCACCTCTCAGTGGAGAAAAGGCTTGCTTGGAAAATGGGAAGAAATTAGTAGCCACCATGAAATCAAGCTCACAGTCACACTGTCTAAATAAATCTCAGCCATGTTGCTCATACTTAACAAATTCCCCAGACATGGAGACTCAAAGAGGAGGAAGGACAAAGCAATTTACCATTCAGAAATAGGTTGAAATTAACACGAATATTTTTGTCTTCATTTCTTCTCATGCCTAGAGGAGAAATTTTTGAGTCATTATAATTTTCTTTCTAGGCATGATTTGTTGAGCCAATTAATTTTTTCATTTATGTTTCATTTCATCTTTCTTCAGGGTTTGAACTAGCTTTGTTTTCTGCTTTTGCCATATTCAATACAAATTACAATGTTCTTTCAGGTTTTACTTTCCTTTTACTTATCAACACTTTCCATTTCCTTGTATATGGAATTTCCCACCCTTATTGCAAGGATGTCTAATTATCAGGTATTTGAGATGTAGCTACTAATTTATTCTTTCTTTTCCATGGAGCCAGTGACAAGTCAGTCTAATAATCAGTCTCCTAAGAAATTTTCTATTATCTGTCTCAGTTTTCCAGCTCAGCTTCACTGGCTGTTTTCACTATGAAGCGGTTTTATGAGACTGGCTGATCTTAACAGGTTAGTATGACCACTAGAAGGTACAATGAGTGTGGGAAGACAATGATCTTTTTCTTTCTTTTGATCGAAACATAGGTGTATAATTTTCAAACTTTCTATTCTCCATTGTGTTTATGATATGAAGAAGATTTCTACTTACTTCAGTGTAGTTAAAAGAGAGATATTGGTAACCTCTGGATGCTGATGGCAGTTTGAGGATGGCACTGTGTAGAGCTGATGACAAGCAAACTTCTCTAGCTAGTATGTGCTCAAACACCTTAGTGAGAAAAAGCAAAAATTACAAAACCCATGTTGTATGTTTCTGAATGACTAGTTGGTTCATAACCTGGTATAAAAATGATTTGTTAGGTGGGGATGGACAGCAGACACCTGTTGGTGTCCAGGAAATCTACACCTCCTGCTGTGATAGCTAAGATGCCTCCAGGCCTTTCTGTTCTATAAAATTGGAAGTTGTGGCAGGCAAAATTCTAAAGATGTCTCTCCAGGACTATATGCTATCCACCCAGTATATGAACCCCACAAAACCCTTGGAACGGCAAATAGAACATGTTTTACTCCTGTAATTAAGTTGTGTTACATGCCACAATTGTCTTCAATTGTCTTTAGGGATATCATTGGGGCAAACCTGACCTAATTGGAACTTTGGGGAAGTCAGAGCTATTAGAAGCATGAGAGGGATTGTGGTGGGAAAGTGTCTCCATTGCTGAGATAGAGGACCATGCAGTGAGGACTTGAGAGAAATCTGTGGAGGCTGATAGGGGTCCCTGACTGATAGCTAGCAAGACAGTGGGCACCTCAGTTAAATAACTATAAGGAAATACATTCTGCCAATAATGTGAGGCAGCTTGGAAGTAGTTCTTTCCCCAGCTGAGCCTTCAGATGAAAACACAGCCAGGTAACACCTTGATTTCCACCTTATCAACCCCAGGGAGAGGACCCCTGGCCCATGATCAGGAAACACTTAGCAAAAGTAATTTGTGTGGTTTTAAAACAGTGAGTCTGTGGTAATAGTAAGCAATAAAAACCGAACATAGTAACTACCTTATTCAGAATTTAAATTTGTACAATTTCATTGAGATTCTGATAATGTTTTAAATTACTTTTAGAATGCTGTAACTTTTGTTTCAAAGTATTATGCTGGGCCCACTTTACTTCTCTAAATATTTCTGCCCTCTTTCCAAGTATGCTTTAGCAATCCCAATGACCGTGTAGACTCTGGTGCCTGCAGGACCGTCCTTACTACTGCAGGAGGAAGCAAACTGGATTCAGAAACTATAATATGACAGTGACCTTGAGGTGACTTTGAGATGGAATGTGGTCAGAAGTGCCACTTTTAAAATTAATCCATTAATTGACTTCATAAGTGGAGATGCTTTTACAAAATATCTCCATTTTCTCCCACTGGTAAATGGTGTTGCTTCATTGGGAGACTGCTTGGAGAAAGACAATACATACCCATTATGTAGTATTGATGAAGATTGTGTACATAAAAGCCAAAGTAACATTCCTTCATGTCACTGGCATTGTGAAGTGGAGCTCAGAAAGCTCATAACATAATTAGGATTGAACATGGGATTTATTTTTCTTTAATATCTTCTCCCAACTCTTGGGCCTTTTCTTCTGCTCTGCCCCTCTGTCACTTGGCTCTGCCACTCCCCCGGCCCCCCACCCCCTAAGACACAAGTCCTTCTATTACCCCTCATTGGTTATCCACAGTTACTAAAGAAAAATGGTCTCATGCAGAAGTAGCATAGAGATTGCACTTTCTTAAATTTATCTGACTCCCAACAAGCCTTACTTGTCCAAGGGTGATTCAGCTTCTATGTTAAAAGCATAATTAAAAATGGATAAAATACCCATTTTTATCACACTATCATCATTTTTACTGCTTCTTTTAAACGTTTGTGAGATGTTTCTCTGGAATGTACGTGGATCTGATACAGTTATACAGTAAAAGTAATAAATTAGGTATTAAACCAGTATTTTAGAAACACTCAGTGTAGGAAGTATATGAACCATTTACTCTTTCCATGTTTTTTGCATTATGACCAAGAACATTCCTGAAGCAGAAAATATTAAGTGGGCAAAATTAGATGCTTGTAATTCCCCTCTCACCTTATTGCTCTTTATTTTTTAACCAAATGTCTGGTAGCTGTTCTCAGTCAGATGTAAATAAGGCTAAAATGTAAGTTACCCCAAGACCAGGCTCAGGTTTGCTTTGATCATCACTCACTTTCTGAGTTCAATACAGTACCTGACACACAGTTATGGTTTCAGAATACTTTTTAAATGAAGAAATAGATAAATGGTGGTAAAAACAAGAATCTCCACCAAAAAATTAATATTTTAATACAGAATTTATTTAGAAAGAATATGATTAAATGCATCTGCTTTTCTGAAATTTATATTGCTAAACTTTATGATACAACAGGAGGACCAACTCTACCACATTAAGACAAGAAATTTACTTTTTTAAGACTCAGATCTAATTCTGTGAAATAATTCAGTAGAGAAAGTAATAAAAGCCAGTTTGGTGTATAAACCAGGGGACATATACACAATCTGCTTTGCACTCCAACCAAGCTGCTGGATTTAAATCAGGTTTAAGTGAGAGTGATTATATTGTCATGGCAACTAAGTGAGATTACATAGGCAAGGTGTTTGACACAGCATCTGGAAGGTACTCACTAAACACTGGTGATAGCAACAATGATAATAGCCATTATTATCATTACTGCATAAAGAATTTCACGATGTCCCCCATCTCAGACTGTGCCAAAAGTAGTGAAAATATTTTAACCAGTGTAAACAACGTTAAATTTCAGAAATGGTTTGACTTAACCCATAATTATATCAACTTAGCAGTCTTTTGCCTCAAGTCTCTCTGTGTTTGCTGGGGCAGCTCCTTAAATGCCACCCCATGCAGGCAAAGTGTGTCTGGTCGGTGCCCATTTTTCCCCACCAAGATGGCTGCTCTCTTGCTCAGGATGCCACCAGCCTTGGCATAAGTTCCTGCATCCTACCCAAGCCACCTGCCTCAAGTCCTAATCCCTCCAATTTGGAGTCACACTACAGTCACAGGCACCTTTCTAAAATGCACATCTGATTCTCCGAAAAACACTCTCTGTTGTACTTAAGGATAAAATGTTGCAAGAGCTTCTTATTGCCCTTGGATTAAGTTCCAAATTATTTAGGCTATAGGTGGTCTCCTACTTCAATCTCATCTCATATTCCTTGTCCCTTCACCACTCTGAAGCAGATCAAGAAGTAGAGCATTTAACTATCCAGATAACTGAATCAATGTTAGCTCTTTAAACATGAGTGAGTTTTCTAACTTCATGGTCTCTGCACACATCATTCCAGACACCTGCAATATTCTCTCTACACCCATCCATCATTTCTTTACTACCTGAATTTTATTCATTCTCAGATCTCAATAAAGAAGTCACTTCCTTTCTAATAATTTTCCTGATATCTCTATGCCTCCATCGCTTATTCAAGACAGGGACATTCTTTATATTTTTTATTTTTTTGATTTGGAGTCTCACTCTGTTGCCCATACTGGAGTGCAGTGGCATGCTCATGGCCACCGCAGCCTTAACCTGCTGGGCTTAGGTGATCCTTCTGCCTCAGCCTTCCAAGTAGCTGGACTACAGATACACACCACCACACCCAGCTAATTTTTGTGATTTTTTATTGTAGAGATGAGGTCTCACCAAGTTGCCCAGGCTGGTCTCGAACCCCCAGACTCAGTCAATCCTCTCCCCACCTCAGCCTCCCAGAGTGCTGGGATTACGGGATGAGCCACCGTGCCCGGCCGGGACATTCTTACATACTCCCATGTTTGTACTATCTTGTGCTCTTTCCATCATGGCATATCATGTAGTACTAAGAGTTTTATGTGTAGGAAATAAGGCCCAGATGGTGTTTGCCATTCATCAATGGGGCATATCCAGTGCAGTACTGGGGCAGACTCCTATAAATAACCTTTTAAAAGATGTTAACGTGACCTTTTAAAAGGTGCAAAAAGACTTTACCACTTTCTTGCTCAAAGCCTTTGTATAGTTTTCAATTCCTCCAAAGACAGTATCCAGTTTTCTGTGCTGCCTCAGGTCCACAGTGACTTAGCCCCTGCCTTTCTAACTTGGCTTCCATTATCCTCTCTCCAACCCCCTCTATAAAGTGCCTTCCTGACACCAGGTCTTTGCTTATGTGGTTTCCCTCTCTCTCTCTCTCTGGGTTTCTTTCCTTGGCAAACTACAAATCATCATTTAGGTCTCAGCTTAAATGTCACTTCCTGAAAAATGACTTTGTGGAGAGTCTAAATTGGGTCTCTCAATTCTAAGAACCCTGCACCTTCTGTGTCTGTGTGTTCCCTGATGTTCTCTTCCCAGTTAGATAACAGGGTCCCTGAACGCTGAATTTTCTTCATTACTATCACACAAACACCCAGCAAGAAACTTAAAAATCTATTTTTCAAGTGGAAGAGTAAATCATTAAGAAAAAATATCTGAGCAGGAATCAGATCATGAAAACCAAGTGAGTAATTACTATCTAGAAGTTAATAATACTATACATAAGTGGTCTATCTCTGAGATGAAATAACTTCATGACAATTGTTTTAGAAAAATAACAGCAAAATACCATATATAATAATTTACAGATTTAATGGCAGTGTCACATCTATACTTCCATTTTAGAGGGCATATTGTAGAAAAGGCAAGTTTTATTGTCTGAGTTGTCTAAAGGAAGGAAACAGTATGTTTAAATGCCTTCCATAATTGCGATAGCTACAGGCATGCATGAAAAGCTGAAGAGTGTCTCTTGCACATTAGATGGTAATAACTAAAGCTCTGTCAAAGAAACAATTGCTGGAGTTATTCAGTTCAGTGGTCATCACATTTGCTACCATTAACCTTCTAAAAGGAGCCACTGATTCCGTCTGTCTAAAACCATGACGTTAAAATTATTTTTGAAGTTTGTTTTTTACACATATCTGATTGTCTACCTTCTCTGTTCAATTTTTTTAAACTTCAGTGTTCTTTAAATCACTCTGCCTCCTTTTTTATGTTATTGTTTAAAAATAGAACAGTCTTGTTCTTATAGACTTCTAAATGCTTGTGTCTCCCTTCCATCTCTTTAAAACTGAGTCTCATCATGTGAATTTAAAGTGCCTACTTTCTACATCATGTTTCATTATTTTTACTAAATTTTTTCCTAGTATTATTATTTTCTCATATTTTTCTTATGTCAGGTTTATGATTCCATTCCTTTTTATAGCATTCTTAAATAAAATCAAAAACTGGTTAGTGTCAAATTATACTTTAATCATAGCTGAGAAAATTTTGGCTTATAATTCTTTACTCCTGTTGACATAAGATCTGTTTTCTCTATCATGGTAAATCGTTTTTCCTTTTCAATCTTTGGAGACTTGTTCAAGGAATTAATAGGAGAAAACTCAGTGACCCTATTAAGGAGGAACCCTCAGGGTTACGTCAAATTTTCATCACTCAGGGGTTAATTACACAATCTGTGCTTTATCTTTTCTAAATTTTTTTTCTTCTCACTTTGCAAGTAGCTTAAAATAAACTTCAATTTCTAGACACCATGGGTCCATTTACTATTTGCCCTGGTAAACTCTTCCTATCACTTTATCTCTTCTGCATAACTGAGTAAGGGAAACAATGATCAACATAAAGCACATTAAAAAAAAAAATAAATATATAGAGACTGAAAAAATCAGCAAGTTTTATGTATTTACTTGATCTTTCCTCTCTTTCTATGATTTGATTTTATTTGGTGTTTGCAACACAATTCATCTCTAAAACTTGTAAGGACATGACCATATTTTTGCCTCTGTGTTTACATATCTGTCACCTTTCCTTAAACTAATATTCTTCCATAACATTTCATGTTTACATAACACACACAGAGAGATGCACACAACTATTCTTGAAACCTAGTCACCACTTCTTTTAACTATCAAGACTATGGTTGACTTTATGTCAAGAGATTAATTTTTGAAAACAAGTTTTGGGCCAAAGGTTACCTCTACTTCAGGATATTATATTATCATAATGAGATTATTATCAGGGCATTAAGCATTTTAGGCCATGGAGAATAATCAGTGGTGCTCCACATTTAGATAGTGTTCATTAATATTTGGAACACTTGATGTATCATTTTGGCTCCCAAAATAAAATAGAATAGTGTTATTAAGTCAGCTCAGGAGAAAATTTCATTAAACCACATGTTTATGGTAGGCAAAATTCTAAGGTATCACCTCCCCTTCTGACCATGGCCAAGATTCCTATCCTGTGGGACATACAGCTTCTCCCAGTTTTTTCAATCACTAACATAGGTACTGCTTTGAAGGGATTTTGCAGATGTAATCAAGTTCCTACATCAACTGACCTTAAGATAGGGATTTTTTTAAAGTGTATGAGCCCTTACAAAGCAGAAAATTTTCTCCAGCTGATGGCAGAAGAGGAAGTCAGAGAGTTAAAACAGGAGGATTTGACATGCTGTTGCTGTTTTAAAGGCTAAGGGAATCACATGGTGAGAAATACAACACATCTAGGATATGAGAGTGGTCTCAGCTGACAGTTAGCAAGCAAACAGAAGCCTAAGTCCTACAATCAGAAGGAAATGGATTCTCCCAACCACACAAATGAGCCTGAGGCAGATTCCTCCTTAGCCAGTCCTCCAGATGAGAACACAGCCAAGGCACCTTGATTTCCATCTGATGAGATCCTGAGCAGAGAACCCGAAAATGCCACACCAGATTTCTGTCCATCTAAATTATGGACCAATAAATCATTTTGCTTTAAGCTGCTGAGTTTGTGGTGATTTGCCAGGCAGCAATTGAAAACAAATACAGATTTTGATATGGAGAGTGAGAGTGGCTTTGGAATTCCAGTGGAAAGAAGATGAAACCAAATGTGTATGATTAAGAAATCCTAAATTACCGCCAGGCATGGTGGCTTAAGCCTGTAATCCCAGCACTTTGGGAGGCTGGGGTGAGAGGCTTACCTGAACCCACAGGTTTGAGAACAGCCCAGGCAACTTGGTGAGACCTCCTCTCGACAATAAATAAAAAATCAGCCATGCATGGGGGCATGCGCCTGTAGTTCTAGCTACTTGGAAGACTGAGACAGAAGGATCACCAGAGCCCAGCAGGTCGACGCTGGGGAGGCTGTGAGCATGCCACTGCACTCCAGCCTGGGTGACGGAGTGAGATTCCAACTCAAAAAAAAAAAAAAAACCTTAAATTACTAGAGAAAACCTAAATGTTGCACTCAGATAACTGACCTACAAAAACTGTAGATAATAATAGATTTGTAATATTTTAGGCCATCAAGTTTGTAGTAATTTGTTATGCAGCAACGTAAAATGAATTTCATGTTTATGATATGTAAGACTAGTAGTACTTTACATGGAGTGAAGTACTCATACCACAAAGTACTCGGATGCTGGGAAAATTACAACAAATAAATCTCAAAAGATATTGATGAGCTTCCAATCCAATAATTACAAGTTTCATCCACCTACTCACACAAGAGAGTATTAAACTGCAACCAGAGTGGCAGAAAACAAGGAATCTAGGGATTCCCTGAGAGAAAACAGCTATACTAAAAACCAAGGGCACTGAAGATAAAAGGATGTGGGTGAAGGAATGAAAGGCACATAAATTGGGGAGATCGCAAATAAATCAGAGGAAGGTAAGGTGCGGAAAGGAAAGCGGAGAAAAATCATCTGTCAGGAAACAGAGAAAATGCAGGTGTGTGATCAGAATTAATGCAACTATTTTTACAGTGCCCAAAGGGAGTACAGGCATATTTCAACTATTTTTTAGAGGTAAGTATGTTTATCAGCTGCTGGAGGGTAACCAATGTAAAAATAGAAATAGAGGAATAATTTTTAACAAAGTGATGAAAGTAAGACAGTATAAGAATGTATTTTTAAAATCTATAAACCCCAAAAGCAAGAAATAAATCAGAAATAAATGAATGAACAATGAGAAGCAGAAAAAGAAATAAAAACTTGAAGGGTTCAATGTCAGGTATGAATGTGAGGCAGCAATTTTCCTCCTCTTGCAAACACCACACAAAAGCAACAAGAAAAAGAATCCTCAAACTCTACTGATTGAAAGCCAGGGTATAGATATAATCTGCATGCTCAAAATCAACCACCAACAAAATATATGGGTTTCCAAAGTAGCTATGATTGGTCTGGAAAGCCATCCCCCTCTCCCACTGAAAATGAATAGTAATCATTCCAGTGGTGGCAGATCTGAGAAAATACCACCAAAATAGAAGCCCTGCAGGTAGAGGATCTCACCACAATCTAATATTTTAATATCACTTTCAAGAACAGCTGAGGTATCTGGGAATCAAGGCAGAGTTTGATGCTGTAGAAGCTTTGCTGGATGAAATACAACAAAGCTGAGTCAAAAATAATGAAAAAAAAAAAGCTTGGAGAAATGGGTACCTGAAAATACCAGGAAAAAGTTCATCTCTGAAGGGATCTACTGCAAAACGACAAGCCAGAAAACTCCATTTGTTGTCATAAGGATTAGCAAAAAAGGAGTGTGCACAGAATCAGCTCAAAGGTACTGAAAGGAAAAAAGCGGCAATCATCAAAACAAAAAGAAGCAAGACATTACGGGCATAGAAGGCGTGAAGTATCTAGCCAAACATTTAGATATAAAGTCTTCCAAATTCAATAAAAGACTGCCCATGTTGTTTCCTAGGCTGCTGTGACAATGTACCACACACTGAGTGGTTAAAACCATGGACCTATTGGATAACTGCTCTGTAGGCTCAAAGTCCAAACTCAAGCGGGCCCTGCTCCCTCTGAAACCTGTAAAGGAGGATCCCTCCTTTCCTCTTGCCAGTCTCCATTGGTGTGCAAGTGATCTTTGTCACTGGCTTGCAACTGCAGCACTTCCACCTCTGCGTCTGCCACCACATGATGTTCCTTCCTTGTCTGCCTTCACATGGCTTTTTCCTCCTGTTCTAAGGACACCAGTCATATTGGCTTAGGGTTTACTCTAATGACCTCATCTCAACTTGACATATCTACAAGAATTAGATTTCAAAGTAAAGTCATAGTCAGAGATACTGGAGTTTAGGACTTCAACGTATCTCTTTGAGAGGGCACAATTCAATCCATAACACCTCTGAAGGATGTTGACGAAGGAAGGAAGAGATGATAAGAATTCAGAAGGAGCTGTTTCAACATTGACAAACTTAGCTAGCGAAAAAAATGAAATAGTTCATACACAAAACAAGAACAATTAATGAGAAAAGAACCACAAGAATCAGTTTAGCTCGTTATATTCCAATTAATTTGATAAGCTTAATAAAATGTATAATTTTCTAGGAAAATAAAATTTAGCAAACCTAATCTCATAAAAACTAGAAAAGTCTAAGTTATCTGCCTTCAATAAAAATACATATATAATATAAATATAACATATTTATATAATATAATAATGAAATATAAATATAAAATATATATATCCCATTCAGATATTAGGTGGCCATTAGTTTCTAAGGGGATTGCACTGGAGTGATCTTTAAAGAGGAGATCATTCCAGTGCATATTAAACTACCACTGAGAATTGAAAACTGGTAAAAACTTCCTAACTCATTCCATAAAATGAGTTCAACAGTAAAGTCATTATTATTTTAAAGATTAAACAAAAAAAGTAAAATTACAGACCAACCTCAGTGAGCTGTACCAAAAAAATCCTAACAAAATATAAGCAATGGATTAGCAGAAACTGCTTTTAGTTTAGAAGTATGGACTAATGTAAAAATATAGAATAATATTATTCAATCCCCATTTATAATTGATTGAAATCACAATGGAGGTAAAGTCAAGAACAAAAGAGTTCTTAGGTTATTGTTCTGTGTCTCAATTACCTGACATTTTCTCTTCATATGGGCAGAAAGATATCATACATTTGCTCCCTATCATAAGGGTCACAACCAATAATCCTCTAACATATGAGAGAGAAAAGCATAACACATTTATTTAATCAAAATTTCACATGACACAAGAGACTTCAGAAATGACTGAAAGACCCAGGGAAAACTATCTATTTTTATGCTTAGGTTTGATGAAGAATGGACAACTGTGTAGAAATGTGATTGGACAAAAAGTTATGATCTAATGGTAATACACTGAGGGGGAACCCAGCAAAGCCTGTCTGTTCAAATTCTTCATGGCCTCTTGGAGCAGATTTCCTTCCTCCTGGGGATGAGGAAGTCTCCTCTGAAACAGGATTATAAAAGAAAACAGAATCCGAGGACCCAGACTCACTAAGCCAAAGAGAAAGTTAAACCGAGAAACTCAGTCACACAACCCAAAAAACTACCTTGCTTCTACTCACAAACAGATAGCTGCAAGGATACAAGACTACATATCACCCCAAAGGGCCTCGCTCACAAATTGCTTGCCAGGAAGTCTTTCAGAATAGTATTCCCCTGTAGACGGCCTGGAAGCAGATTTTTCTGTTGTAGTTCCTCCTGACAATGTCAATTAAAGGAACAGGAACAAGACTAGAACAAGACTAGAAATTACCCCTCCTCTCACCCTGAGACAAATGCATAATTGACTTCTCCCTCTACTGTGTCCATCAGCATGTTTACTTCATCTTCTGCTGAAGGTAGATTTACCAAGCAGATGAACGCATAATTGACTGTCCCTCTTCTCTACCCCCTCTATTGATATGTAAAATGTAAACTCACCTTCTGTCTGCTTCCTTAACTTCTCTTCCCCCCCAAGCTTTCCTCTAAATATTGAAGTCCTCAAAATCCACTTCAGAAAAAAGCACCCATCACAGACACTGCTGTGATTTGTGAGGTTTGTTTTGTTTTGTTTTGTTTTTCCTTTCCAGGAGCATCCTCCACATTGGCAAAATAAACCTCTAAATCAATTGAGATTCATCTCAGTCACTTTTTGGTTTATGGGGTCTTCAAGGGAGAAGGGAGTGAGTGACCTTTCTAGGTCTTTTGGCTTGCTTTCGGGTAGAGGGATTCTAATTTCGATGACCTGCCTTTGGGAAGAGGGATTCTGGTTTCTATAACTAATTTCAGGGGGAAAAGAGGGGCAGGAGATGGGAGGGCAAGAGAAGCCAGAGAGACTTGCTTCTGAGGCGGCTTCTGAGCCCTTAATCTCCTTTGGTTCAAAGGATGAAGCAGGCCAAAGCACCAGATGTTGGGGTTTTGTGTCCTGAGTCCCAACAGTACCACTTTAGAAGATCAGAATGGCAAAAGAGGTTACGTATCATGTAAGAGAAACATTGCTATTGCAACATAATTGTAATAATAGTAAGATGACACAATAGGAAGAATATACCAGAATAATCTAGGCAAACATTTACTGTTAACTAAATTGTAAAAAATAGACACTATATAAAATAAAATCCTTAAATTCCTATTTAGGACATTCATAAACTCAAAGATAAAAGTATTGCCACAAATGTGACAATATTGAAAGTTTGGCTATAATTTTTCTTATGTTATTACAAATAGTAATACATTTTTTAAAAAGTCATTTATATTTGACATAGAGTTTTTTTTCTTTTTGCCCAGTTGTTATGTTTCAGGAAAACTGTCCAATCAATATATTATTTAGATGTTATCTAATACTTATCCACTGTATACTTGGTAAATGAATTTTTTAGAGGTACTTTAATAAGATGAGAAAATCAAAACATTGAATTTTTAAAAGAAAACTACAAAACATAGATAAGATTTTAAAATCATGGTTGTAAATATTTTACATTAAATGTGATAGATAATGTGAATGAAATGTGTACCTGTAGATTCATATTATGGTTATTTTTTTAAAAAGCTAATTAAACAAATTAAGTAAATAGATAATGCCATTCTATTGACTCAGAAAAGATCATCTGAAAAACAGCTTCATATTTTATTTGGTTTCTCTAGCATCTACACAAATGTTTTTGGTTTTGTTTGTTTTTGAAAGCAGGGTTTATTGAGAAGACAGAAAAGCTCCTGCAGTGGGAGGGGCCCCAAGGGGGTTGCCCATAAATGTATTTTTAAAGGGCAATTACTTTTATTTTTCTTTATATTCTGAAATATGAAAGACAAAGTGAAATTTTTTCCAGATAGTAAGAGCTCCTTTTTACATTTTTTTCAGGATGCAATCAATGCCGACAGGTGTTCTTTTAGAATCCAGATATGTAACATGGCCGTGCATGTGACCTGCCAAAGAGTTACTAAGATGAAAGTACCATGACGTGGCTATGACAGGGTTGCAGAAGAACACACCTTGTGTTATACCTCAAAGCAGTCTCTGAACTGCAGTTTAAGCATACAATAGGTTCACCTTCTACTCAACCAAAATAAGTATCTCCTTACTGAAGATACCTAGTGTTTTGGAAGTTGTTTTTTAAGGTTCTAAAGAGTGTGTGTGTGTGTGTGTGTGTGTGTGTGTGTGTGTGTGTGTGTGTGTTTGCAAGAGAAGGGAGAGACAGAAATATGGAGAGGTAGAGAGAGAGGCAGATGCAGGGGTTTCTGAACACTGCTCTAGGGTTACAAATCATTTATCTTGAGTAGTATATTTTCTTTAGTTTTTGCAACTAGATAAAGAATATCACAACTTTCCAATATTACCATTGTTGACAAATTTTTTTAAATGACAAAATTTGGCAAAATTTAATTGAGCAAAGAATACTTTGCAAATTGGGCAGTCCCCCAAACCAGAATAGGTTCAGAGATACTCAGGTACTGCCACATGGTCAGGGAGGATTTATGGATAGAAAAAGGAAAGTGACTTACAGAAAGTGGAAATGAAGTACAAAAACAATCAGATTGGTTACAGCTTGGCATTTGCCTTATTTGAATACAGCTCGCAGAGTTGGCAGCTTGTCAGTGGTCCAAGTATGGCTTCTGTGATGAGCTGAGTCTCTGCTACTTGCTACAAGAGTGGGTTACAGTCTGTTTACTCATCCAGTAAGGTTACAGTTAACTGTCGACAGAGAAAGCTTTGGGCCACACTTACAAGGAGGCAACTTTAGGCTAAACTTAATGCCATTTACATAAAAGTTATTTTTAAATAAACAAAATGATACTGTGAATGTAAAAGTTATTTTGAAATAAATAAAAAGGCCTGGCATGGTGGCTCAAGTCTGTAATCCCAGCGCTTTGGGAGGCCGAGGTGAGAGGATTGCCTGAGTCCATGGGTTTGAGAACAACCTGGGCTACTTGGAGAGACTTCATCTCTACAATAAATCAAAAACACACACACAAAATTAGCCGGGTGTGGTAGTGCACGCCTGTAGTTCCAGCTACTTGGAAGGCTGAGGTGGAAAAATTGCCTGAGCCCAGCAGTTCGATCAGGGGGTAGCCATGAGCATGCCATGGCACTCCAGCCTGGGCCATTGAGTGAGACCCCAACTCAGATAGAAAGATAGATAGATAGATAAATAGATAGATAGATAGATAGAATAGATGCAGATGCAGTGAATGTTGACCAAAAGTTTTGATGATGATCTGTTTTTACAGAGGAGAAGAAATGGATATTTATTTGTTTTCATAATGACATGGATAAAATAGGACCAGTAAGGAGTAGATTATAAGACCTATTTTTAGCTGATACATTTTAGAAAAAAATGTTAGGAAAAGCTAACAATGAAATTGAACGTGTTAACCTCTGGTACCATAAGACAATTCCATTGTTTGTGGTATGTTTTTCTTTGGTATTTGCCTTATCTAAACACAGCTTGAACAACTGGCCACCTGTCAGTGGTCCAGAGACCTCCTCACGCTAAAAATGTACTTGTGTGTATAATAAAGTTTCATATATTTTGAACACATTAATAAGCATAATATTTATACTTGGAGACAGTTTTACTGTCTTTCAGGAATCTGACTGAAGTGCTTGGTTTTGATGAAAGAAGTTCTATAGATTTGATCATAAGCCAATGAGTACAATCAAGTTATTTCTTTTAAATTTAAAAATCAGGCAAAAAAAAAATTCCAACACCAGATTTAAATGAACTAAGATTCTGGAGCAATCTCTGAGTGGAGAAACACAGGAAAACTAGGTTATCAGAGATCATAGAAAGTCATCTTGAGGGAGAAGGATTCTGCACTGTGGTTGAGAAGAGATATTAGTCATGATCTCAGAGTAATTGGGCTGCCATTTGAAATCACAATAAGTGAAAAAGCTTATGTGGAAAGATCTTTTTCTTTCTCAGTGGATACCATGTTTTCAAAATTGTGATAAGAAAACAACATGAGATATGTGAGAGGACCCTTTGAAACAAGCATACGATACAGTATCCTTCACTATAGCACAGTGTTGTATGTAGCAGAGCTCTAGGACTCACTCATCTTGCCTAACTGAAATCTTATCCCTGTTGAACAGCAACTCTTCATTTCCCACTTCTCCCAGTCCATGGTAACCCCATCCACTCTGTGCTTCTATGAGTTTGACTAGTTTAGACTGCGCCTATAACTGGGATGGTGATGTCTTTTTTTCTTTGTCCTTCTGTGTCTGGCTTATTTCACTTAGCATAACATAATCAAGGTTCATGTTGTCACATGTGGCAGAATTTCCTTCCATATAATAGTGTTCCATTGTAAGCATGTACCACATTTTCTTTGTCCATTTGTATGTCAATGGGTATAAAGGCTATTTGTACATGTTGGCTATTGTGAATAATGCTGCAAGGAACATGAGAGTTCATATATGTCTTTGTGACACTGGTTTTATTTTTTTGAATACCCAGAAGTAGGATTGCTGGATCATATAATTGTTGTATTTTTAATTTTGTGAGGAACCTCCATACTGTTTTCTAAAGGTCTGTGACATTTTGTATTCCTTCCAACCATGTACAAAGATTTCATTTTCTCCACATACTTGTTATCGTTTTATTATTGTTGTTGTTTTAATCATAGCCAACATAGCAGATGAGAGGTGATAGCTCATTATAGTTATGATTTGCATTTCTCTGATGATTAATGATATTGGACAATTTTTATATGTGTGTTGGTCATTTGGACCTTTCTTTGAAGAAATGTAAGCACAAGGCCTTTACATCTTTTAAAATCTGGTTATTTTTTGTTATTGAGTTGTAGGAGTTTCTTACATATTTTGGATGTTAATCCCTTATCAGATATATGATTTGGAAATATGTTCTCATATTCCATAGGTGACCTCTTCAATCTGTTGGTTGTTTCCTGTGCTTGAATTCTTTGTTTTTATTCTCTAGATATCTTGTCATTATGACTCTTGTTAAATGATGTCATTTTTATATGTACAATAAAAAACAATGGAAATTGTTTAAAAAAAACCCCAAAACTTCAGAGAGATGGGATTTTATACCAAAGAGAAGACCAAAGTGGAAATAACATTACCCTAGGATTAATCAAAGGAAAACTGTTTATTCAGGTACAGCTATTAGGCAAGTTGCTTGGAAATATGCTGCATTGCCATTTAACATCTTAAGAGTATATATGGCCAGGCTCCATGGCTCAGCCTGTCATCCCAGCACTTTGGGAGGCTGAGGTGTGTGGATTGCCTGAGCCCGTGGGTTCCAGACCAGCCTGGACAACCCGGCGAGACCTCGTCTCTACAATAAATCAAAAATCAGCCGGGCATGGTAGCACGCACCTGTAGTTCCAGCTACTTGGAAAGCTGAGGTGGAAGGATGGCTGGAGCCCAGCAGGTCGAGGCTGTGATAGCTGGGAGTATGCCATTGCCCTCCAGTCTGGGCAATGGCTTGAGACTCCAACTCAAAAAAAAAAAAAAAAGAAAAAAAAAGAGTATACTTACTGCAGCTTTTAAGGGCTATATTTGTATATCTGTATTGTCCTTTGTTTTATATTTTGTTTATATTTTGACAATCTATACAATAAGTACATATTTTGATGCATTTTATATGGCACTTATGTAACTGTATAACTACATGCTGTTCTCATTAAAGACAAAAAAATTCTTGTAAAATTTAGAGGTAGCAATAATGAGCAAAGGTAATGTTTCAATAGAAACCGAGTGAAATGTGTAATAATGATATAAATCTTATGGAAATAAGAACAACAAGGTTGAAAGGATATTTTGTTCAAGCTTTCAATAAAGCCAACCCACTAATATTTGAGATGGAAGTATATATAGTATATAAGCATGTGACTGTAATTATTGTGAGAAACAATTACCTTTTTTTTGAGTTGGAGTCTCACTCCATCGCTCAGGCTGGAGTGCAGTGGCATGTTCAAGGTCACCACAGCCTCGACCTGCTGGGCTCCAGTGATTCTTCTGCCTCAGCCTTCCAAGTAACGGGAACTGCAGACGTGTACCAGCACGGTCGGCTATTTTTAATTTTATTGTAGAGACGAGGTCTCACCAAGTAGCCCAGGCTGGTCTCGAACCCACGGACTCTGGCAATCCACTCACCTCGGCTTCCCAAAGTGCTAGAATTACAGGCTGAGCCACCGAGCCTGGCCACGCTAACTTTTAAAATAAAAATTATGATTTTTACACTTGCAATAATTGAGAGTTTGTTTTTCCTCCTTTAGCGGCAGTGTGTGACCACCCTTTTCCGATGGCTGTTGGGAGCCAACATCTACAGCTATACTACTGAGGCCTATGAAGGCCCGGGTTGAAGGTGCACTTTTGACACAAAAGCATCAGAGACATCTATAGTGTTGATATATGACTAGTGACCAGTTTGTATATATGGCATAAAAATTTATATTATCTAGAAACAAACTTTTACACTGTTAGACTAAAATCTCGGGTAAGGCCTTACAGCAGAAACATTCTGTGCTTTAAGTTTCTATTTCTCTCTGATCTTCTGAGCCATTCGTCTCTCAGAAGTAACCATACAGCCTTTGTTACTGTAAGCAGAAATTGCTCTAATAGTTTTGTTTTTCTGCCTCTAGCCAGGCAGAACGTTCTTAGTTTCATTATGTGCCAAAACTCTTAGTCTGCCTCTGCCCCCTGGCCATCGTCATGGCAACTGTGCCTTTTCTTGTCCAAAGGTGTGACAACTACTATTTGATTTATTCACTTAGACCAGAAATTTTATAAGGAAGTTTAGAAATATATATACATAGTTTAGTTATCCATATATAACACTATGTGAACTTGTGCTTGCTACTTCACCTCCTTCTGCTTGAAATTTGCCCTCTAATATGCCTGTGTATGGCAGTGATAAAACCCAGTCACAGGTCTATTGGAGAGTGAATCCTTAGTACTTTCACTTATTATCAAATATACTTCTGCACTTTGAATTTCTGCTTTGAGGCGTCGACTTCAGTGTCTGGCAGACTTCGATGGTAAAGTATGTATTGGGTGTGTCGAACACTATGGTGAACGTTTTCTGCTTCTCCCTATTTAGCATTTTATAGAGGGCTCTGGCAACGGTGTCTCTGACAGGCTTTTAAGATCAAAGTTTAAAGCATACGAGACATCGAGACTAGTGCCTCTCTGTCTTCTTCTCTTAGGTATAATCTGTGCTTTACCTGCTTTATCAGTTTATCCCTTATAATTATATATTTGAAGTTTTATAATAAATCATATATTAAATCATATAGTTAAATGCTAAAAAACATAGGTGCCAGTTATGATTTTCTTTCAAGCATGTGTACTCGGATACTAATCATTCTGTTTGGAGCATGTGGATCTTGTGATTTTAATAGATATGATGTGTATCACTGGATTCATATGCCCCTAGCAAAAATACTCTTACTACTAGAAGCTAAGATAATTGATATAAATCTTGATTGTTTTGTTAAATCATAGTAGGTTAGTAAAAAGGGAAATTTTACCTTTAGTAAAATTCAATATATGAGTTATTATAGAACATAGTTTGCCAGACTATTGTTAAAATCATACACCTGTAATTTTGATGTATGCCTTGTAAGGCACGACATGCATCACGGAGTTTTCATTGTCAATTGTTACCTTAGACAAAAATCTTTTGTGAAGAGCGTTATGCATCATGTGATCTGTAAGCCCTTAGCAAATATTTGATTATTGCTGAATATTGTAGAAAATGGTATATAAGCTGGAAAGAGTTTGAATAAAATCAGAACAGTCCTGATCAGACTGAACCCAGAAGAACTGCCTCCGAGTTGTTTCTTCTCGCCGCTTCCTGATTCCCTGGAGCAGTTCCAACTCCCCTCAGGTCGGGGCCGGTCCCCGACAGCTTTGGCGCCCAGAACAGGGGCCTGACTCTGGTAAGTGTATATATATGTCTCATCATCTTGTTTCAGGATGGACCTTGCCTTAGGGTGCTGCAGGCCCCCCGTGAGTGAGTACAGGCTGGCAAGGCAAGCAGGTATTGTTGCATAGTGTCACCGACGTACAGCGCGACTCAGTTTCTGTATATATTCTAGCATATCTTGTATATATTGGTGTTTTGTCATTGTAGTCATGGGGAACTGTGGCTCTAAAGAAAGACGAGCTTATATTCGAATCATGTCTAAAGCATTGCAACATAAAGGTGTAAAGGTAAGTAAAGATAAATTAAATTCTTTCTTAGATTTTGTACAGAAAGTTAATCCCTGGTTTCCTGATCAAGGCACATTAGAATTAGAGACACGGGATGAGGTAGGAAGAAACATGAAAAAATGGTATATTGCTAATGGTGGCACTCAGATGCCAGAGGATTCTTACTCCCTATGGAATATCTTACGGGAGGCATTAATACTTAATCCTAATTATGGTTCCTTTGCCAAGAGTGATTCAGAGTCTGAGGAGGATGAGGCAGCTAAAAGGAATGATCCTGAGGACCATCTGTCCCCTGGAGATGATGCTGAATTGAATGAGGAAGCGGCAAGGTACAATAACCCAGATTGTTCAGATTTCTTTCCCCCGTTGTTTCTAAAAATAAAGCAATGCTACCACCTAGTGGTCAAAGTACAGAATCACCAAAGAAATATTTGCCTGGTTTTCGAGGAGCTATGCGAAAGGCTTTAGAATCAGGAGACCACTTTTATTGTTTTCTGTTGACTTAGAATTTGAGCCCCTAAATGGGAACCCTTACCTTTGAAATTATTGAAAGACTTAAAAACTGCTTGTCATGATTATCGTCCCATGGAACCATTTACATTAACCTTTTTAGAAGGACTTTGTGCTTGGTGGATGACTCCTTATGATTGGTTTCAGGTGGCTAAGGCTTGTTTGTCAGGAGGACAGTTTGTACTTTGGAAAAATGGAATATGAAGAGACAGTTAAAAAGAAAATTGTAGAACAAAATCTCATTAAAAGAAATCCGGAAAGGGGTAATGTCAGTAAGGACATGTATATGGGAGAAGGTGATTATTATACCACACAAGCTCAGGCAACTTTACATACAGATGTGCTTGCGGCTGTTAGTGATTTAAGTATTATAGCATGGGAAAGATAACCTTCTCCCGATCATACAGTGCCTGGCATTACCATTGTAAAGCAAAGATCAGATGAGCCATATGAAGATTTCATTGCCCGGTTAACTGAAGCAGTAGGAAAATTGGCCATAAATAAAGTAGCTGAGGATCTTATTGTTAAGCAATTGGCTTTTGAGAATGCTTCTCCTCCTTGCCAAGCCTTGATAAATCCCATTAAGAAAACTGGAGAATTATCTGACTATATTAAAGCATGTGCTGAACTGACTCCTGCTTATTTACAAGGTGTGGCAATAGTAGCAGCTTCTCAGGGACAAACTATAACTCAAGTATTACAGAAACATCAAGGAAGGAATAATGCCTGTTTTAAGTGTGGCCAGATGGGGCATTATTCTAGACAGTGTCCTGTTAGAAATAATTCATCATCCAGAAATGATAATAAAAAGCCTAATACTCCTTGTCATCATTGTGCTAAAGGCTTTCATTGGACCAAAGATTGTAAATCTAAATTTCATAAGGATGGTACCTTATTACCCCCACCAAATCAGGTACAACCGCAGGGAACCTTCCAGAGGGGCCAGTAGCAGGCCCCACAAATAATGGGGACAAATTTTGTCAACCACAACCAGAATTCTACCAACCCATTACCGTCAGGGAATCCAATGAGGCAAAATCCATTCCTTCAAGGAACACAATTGATGGGCTCTTCCGTGCAACCCTAGGCAGCACAGGCCTGGACCTCAGTGCCTCCACCTCAGCAATGTCAACATCTGACTCTCCTACTACTAAGATCCCTACAGGCATTTATGGCCCACTTCCTGAAGGAACGCTAGGATTAATTATAGGATGAAGTTCTTCTTCCCTTCAAGGAATTTCTGTAGTTCCAGGAGCAATTGATTCAGATTTCACTGGAGAAATTCAAATCCTTGTTCAACCTCCTTCTAAAACAATCATGATTCATGCTGGTCAAAGAATTGCTCAGGTATTATTGTTGCCCTACTTTAACATAGGCACTTCAGTCACCAACGAAGGGAGAGGAGACAAAGGATTTGGATCTAGTGGTATGGCATTCTGGGTTAGAGAAGTCAAAAAGGCTAGACCTACTAAAATTATTCAAATTCAAGGCAGACAGTTTGAAGGACTTGTGGATACTGGCGCAGATGTTTCCTGCATTGCCGGGAAAGATTGGCCCCGACACTGGTCGACACAGCAAACAGCCTCTAATCTAGTTGGATTAGGGACGGCTCAAAATGTTGCCAGGAGTTCACAGGTACTTCCCTGGACTGATTTAGAATCCTCTGGAACGTTTCAACCACACATCATACCCTCTCTCCCCTTTAGTTTGTGGGGAAGAGACATTATGGAACAAATGGGAGTACTCTTAGTAAAGGCTCTTTTGCCAGTGCTCAGATAATTCAAATGGGCTTTCATCCAGATAAAGGTTTATGGAAAGACTTGCAGGGCATTAAGGAACCTATTAATGTTACATCTAATTCCTCTAGACAAGGACTAGGACAAAATTTATAATGCAGGCCACTGTTGCAACTGCTGACCCATTACTTGGAAAAGTGATTTACCAGTATGGGCAGAACAGTGGCCTTTAACTACAGAAAAATTGTCAGCAATTCAGGATATAGTAGATCAACAACTTAAGGCAGGCCATTTAGAGCCTTCTAATAGTCCTTGGAATTCTCCCGTATTTGCCATTAAAAAGAAGTTAGGAAAATGGAGAATGTTACATGATCTTAGAAAAATTAATGATACGATGGAAACAACGGGCACGTTGCAACCAGGCTTGCCATCCCCGGTAGCTGTGCCTGATAAATATTTTATCATTGTCATAGATCTTCAGGATTGCTTTTTCACTATTCCATTAGCTTCACAGGATAAGCAGCGTTTTGCTTTTAGCATACCATCTCCCAATTTAAATAGCCTCATCAGAGATTCCAGTGGATGGTTTTACCTCAAGGTATGAAAAATAGTCCCACTTTATGTCAAAAGTTTGTGGACACAGCTTTGCAGCACTTCAGACAAACTTATAAGGATATATATCTTATCCATTATGTGGATGATATATTAGTGGCTCATTCAGATAGAACATATCTGGAAACGGGACTGACTGTGTTAATTCAGGATTTACAAAACTTTGGTCTCCAGGTGGCTCCTGAAAAAATTCAAACTCAGACACCGTTTAATTATTTAGGAAGATTTATTTTTTCAGATTATATTATACCTCAAAAACTTCAATTGGAGGTAAGAGATTTACAAACTTTGAATGATTTTCAGAAACTACTTGGAGACATTAATTGGATCAAACCTTATTTAAAAATTTCTACTTATGAGTTAAAACCTCTTTTTGATATACTAAGAGGAGATCCGAATCCCAGGTCACCTAGGCAGCTAACTCCAGAGGCTGCTCAAGCACTAAAGTTAGTACAGGATAGGCTTGCTGATCAAAAAGTTAAGAGGCTTGATTATTCACAACCTTGGTTATTAATAGTATTATCAACCGAATATACATCTACTGGATGTCTATGGCAAGAAGGACCATTGGAGTGGATTCATCTACCTGTGACTGCTAAAAGAGTTTTAATAGCATGTCCCGCTTATGTTGCTAAATTAGTTAGAAAAGAAAGACTGAGAAGTAGGGAACTGTTTGCTTCTGATCCTAATGAAATCATTATACCTTATACCAAGGAGCAGTTAGAAGTTTTAATAGCTGAAGAACCTGAGTGGTCAATAGCATTATTAGGTTTTGCAGGAACTATTTCATTTCATCTTCCTGCTAATCCTTTACTACAATTCTTAAAAAATAAAGCCTTGATTTTTCCTAGCCAATGCTCTTCTCAGCCATTACCACCTCCAGCTAAACTTGTCTTTACAGATGGATCTTCTTCAGGTACTGCGGCATATGTTATTGATAATCAACTCTTCACCTTTTTAGCTGAAGAGACCTCAGCACAACGAGTGGAGTTACGTGCAGTAATTGCGGTATTTAAAGCTTTGACGTCTGATCCTTTTAATCTATATTCTGATTCTAAATATATAGTAACTTTATTTCCTCACATTGAAACAGCTCCTTTAACATCCAATTCTAGCATTTTTAGATTGTTGGAGGAATTACAACTTCTGATTTGTCAAAGAAATGTTCCCTTTTTTTATTGGTCTTGTTTGAGCTCATTCTTCTCTACCAGGTCCAATTCATGAAGGGAATCATATGGCAGATCTTGGAACAAAAACAGTAATGACGGTTATGGATGAGGCACTAGAAAGTCATAACCTACATAATCAGAACGCTTCTGCTTTATGTTTACAATTTAATATTACTAGGGAAGCTGCTAGAAACATTGTTCGTAAGTGTGTCGCATGCCCTACTAGATTGCCTATGTTGCATTCTGGAGTGAATCCTAGAGGTTTAAAACCAAATAGCTTATGGCAAATGGATGTCATTCATATGAAATCATTTGGAAAAATTTCATATGTTCATGTTTGTGTGGATACTTATTCACACATGATATGGGCGACAGCTCGTACTGGAGAGGCATTTAAACATGAAGAACAACATTTGTTCGCCTGTTTCACAGTAATGGGCATGCCTCATGCATTAAAAATGGACAATGCTCCTGCATATACTTCAAGTGCCTTTCAGCAGTTTTGTCAGACTTTCACTATTAAGCATACTACTGGAATTTCTTATAATCCTCAAGGACAAGGTATGGTAGAAAGAGCTCATCAAACACTGAAAAATCAGATATTAAAATTACAGTAAAATGAATATTAAGTATGCTTCTCCTCATCATATTTTATCTCATGCTTTATTTGTTATTAATCACTTAAATGTTAATTATGAAGGAAAACTGCTTTTCTTCGTCATGAAGGGAACGTACAAGTACATCTGCTGCCTTTAGTAAAATGGAAAGATTTATTAACTGGACAATGGCGTGGACCGGATGTCTTGTTAACAGCAGGACGAGGTTTTGTGTGTGTTTTCCCTCAGAACGCTGACGCTCCAGTGTGGGTTCCAGATCATCTCATCAGACATCATGAGCTGCCCACCACTTCCTCACCCTAGATGGATGCTGCAGAGACATCCTAGAGCACAAGGGGTGCCATCTCCATCTCCACGTCAATTTCAAAGTTGCCCAATGTCTGAAGATTCCTCTACTGCTACTGAAGAGAAACCCCCGCACCTGGGGTCAACTGAAAGCATTAGTTGAGGAAGCTCGGAAAATTACAACCATCTACTGCCGACCCAACGATCCGGCAATGCTGTTTCTGGCTACGCTTGCTGTTATAATATTACAGGTATCAATTTTGCCCACTTGTGCAGCAATTTCCATAAGTAATCATTCATCACCAACATTTATATATTGGACATATATCCCTGATCCTCCTTTATTGCATCCTGTAACATGGAATGAACCAGAAATTAAAGTTTTTACTAATAATAGTGATCTTATGGGAGGAGAAAGTTCTTCCTTTATTAAAGTTATTTCTAAACCTGGATTTAATTATTCGGGTATAGCTGGAGCTCCCCCCATTTGCTTCTCACACAATTTCGTTTATCCAGGTTGCTTATGGCTTAGAACTAGAACTATGCTAACGGATTCTCTTCCTCCACGTTCGTCTCCTAGTCGTAGTAACATATGGGCCTTACAATTTGTTAATCCCGTAGACGTTAACTTTCCCCCAACTAGATATATTGCCAGAAATACTGTTACCACTAATAAATCTTTATGCTCAGATACTACTCATGTTAAGCATTATTGGGATACAGTAAGTCTTAGCAAGGGCTTTCCAAATTGGACAGTATGTAACTCTAACAAGTCTGTTTATTATAGATTGCTTGCACCTAGTTCACCTGTGCACAATTACTTTTTAGATAAAATTTTTGATTGGACAGTTACTCGACCTAATGGTGATTTTAGGCCAATTCTTGATTCTTCTAATAACAATTTATATACATGGAATACATCCCATCCATTAATTCCTTTGCCAACACGTCTGGATAATTGGTTTCATTTTGGATGGGTGACTCCTGTTTTTTATTATGCTTCACCTTTTGGAAAACGTCCCCAGTCACATCTTTACAAATTATTTGCAACCACAGGAAGAATAACTCTTTATCGACCTTTTTCTAAAATCACAACCTCTTTACAAGCATGTGTTGATTCTCCTTATGTTTTGCTAATTGCTTATGCTCATTCTACTTATTCTATGAAGTTTGCTTATGGCCACTTTAATATTACCTGCACTAATTGCACCTTAGCTAATTGTATTCTAGGCAATCCTCATCATGTTTTTCTTCTTAAGCATCCTGCCTATGTTTTCGTGCCTGTCCATTTGCCAGAACCTTGATATTCTTCTCCAGGTTATTATTTACTAGAACAAGCTACTGATATGTTAAATAGACCACGTAGGTCTGTAGCTGCCTTAATATTAGGAATCTCTGCACTAATTGCCATCTAGGATCTGTTGCAGTGTCTGCCACTGCATTAGTTCAGGAAGTACACACTGCAAATCATGTGAATGATCTATCTCAAAATGTTAGCTTAGCTTTATTTACTCAAGAACAAATAGATAAAGGCATTATTGCTAGGTTAAATGCCTTGGAGTTAGCGTTAGTATACATAGGGAATCAAATACAGCACATTAAAGTTCAGCTGTCTGTGACTTGCCATGCTCAATTTAAATGGATTTGTGTTACACCCTTGGTATACGATGGTAAAAATGTCAGTTGGGCTGATGTTCAAAAACACCTTATGGGTGTTTGGCAGTCTTCTAATTCTTCTTTGAATATTCAGCAGTTGCATAGTCAAATTACTGCTATTTCTCAGACACACCTGTCTACAGTTTCATTTTCTCAGATGGCTTCTAGATTTACTTCTTCACTTTCTCAGTTTGCTTCTTCTCATTCTATTTGGAATCTTATTTACAGTTTTATTGCTATTGGTATAATTGTTCTTTTTCTGCTGTTTGTCTTTCCAGTCATCATCCGACGTTTAAGGAAAGCAGTTCAACGTAATTCCGATAATATTCATTTGGCAGTTCTCAATTCTAATAAAACGCAAAAATGATGTCATGTATCATCTGGCCACGTGTGTCATATTGCCAATGTTTTGTGTCGTTTTTGTCTAACCCTAGCCCCATACTCCCTATGGTCCCTCCGTTATTCAATCTTGGTATTCAATGATGAGTAAGATTCCAGCCACCTGGTATGAACCTAAGACAGGTATCCTCCATCAGGAGGGAGGATTGGCAGATGATGGGTAACAACTATGGTGAAGTGAGAATGACCTAAGACAGAAGCCAAGATGTTTAACATAAGCTGTTGGGACCGGCCCCGACCTGAGGGGAGTTGGACCTGCTCCAGGGAATCAGGAAGCGGTGAGAAGAAACAACTCGGAGGCAGTTCTTCTGGGTTCAGTCTGATCAGGACTGTTCCGATTTTATTCAAACTCTTTCCAGCTTATATACCATTTTCTACAATATTCAGCAATAATCAAATATTTGCTAGGGGCTTACAGATCGCATGATGCATAACGTTCTTCACAAAAGATTTTTGTCTAAGGTAACAATTGACAATGAAAACTCCATGATGCATATCGTGCCTTACAAGGCATACATCAAAATTACAGGTGTATGATTTTAACAATAGTCTGGCAAACTATGTTCTATAATAACTAACCTATATATTATAAGCTATATTGAATTTTACTAAAGGTAAAATTTCCCTTTTTACTAACCTACTATGATTTAACAAACAATCAAGATTTATATCAATTATCTTGGCTTCTAGTAGTAAGAGTATTTTTGCTAAGGGCATATGAATCCAGTGATACACATCATATCTATTAAAATCTGCATCACAAGATCCACATGCTCCAAACAGAATGATTAGTTATCCGAGTACACATGCTTGAAACAAAATCATAACTGGCACCTATGTTTTTTAGCATTTAACTATATGATTTAATATATGATTTATTATAAAACTTCAAATATATAATTATAAGGGATAAACTGATAAAGCAGATAAAGCACAGATTATACCTAAGAGAAGACAGAGAGGCACTAGTCTCGGTGTCTCGCATGCTTTAAACTTTGATCTTAAAAGCGTGTCAGAGACACCGTTGCCAGAGCCCTCTATAAAATGCTAAATAGGGAGAAGCAGAAAACATTCACCACAGTGTTCGACACACCCAATGCATACTTCACCATCGAAGTCTGCCGGACACTGAAGTCGACGCCTCAAAGCAGAAATCCAAAGTGCAGAAGTACATTTGATAATATGTGAAAGTACTAAGGATTCACTCTCCAATAGGCCTTTGACTGGGTTTTATCACTACCATACACAGGCATATTAGACGGCAAATTTCAAGCAGAAGGAGGTGAAGTAGCAAGCACAAGTTCACATAGTGTTATATATGGATAACTAAACTATGTATATATATTTCTAAATTTCCTTATAAAATTTCTGGTCTAAGTGAATAAATCAAATAGTAGTTGTCACACCTTTGGACAAGAAAAGGCACAGTTGCCATGACGATGGCCGGGGGGCAGAGGCAGACTAAGAGTTTTGGCACATAATGAAACTAAGAACGTTCTTCCTGGCTAGAGGCAGAAAAACGAAACTATTAGAGCAATTTCTGCTTACAGGAACAAAGGCTGTATGGTTACTTCTGAGAGACGAATGGCTCAGAAGATCAGAGAGAAATAGAAACTTAAAGCACAGAATGTTTCTGCTGTAAGGCCTTACCCGAGATTTTAGTCTAACAGTGTAAAAGTTTGTTTCTAGATAATATAAATTTTTATACCATATATACAAACTGGTCACTAGTCATATATCAACACTATAGATGTCTCTGATGCTTTTGTGTCAAAAGTGCACCTTCAACCCGGGCCTTCATAGGCCTCAGTAGTATAGCTGTAGATGTTGGCTCCCAATAGATGACTGCATGACCCTCAGCCTGGGCAACCTGCTAAATGGTCAGCACCACCATTCCATTCTCACTGAGCTCCTTAACATGCAAGTCAGCTTCTCTGTGCAAAATCACTCCATTTCCATGCAAAGGGAGAATCCAGTTGTGTGGATCTTTATTATAACATGTAAAAATTGCCTCTTAAATGTTACAGATTTAATGTCATAAATTGCTCTGGGGCTCTCCAACCTGGCAAGGGCTCCTGAGAGGCTGAGACAAACTGCCACTGGATCTGCAGCCTGCCTTGGTACCAGGCTTTTTATCAAGACACAGAATAACTATGTTTAATTGTCCTGCAATTGAAAGAACATGCCCACAATTGTGCTTATATATTCAGGCAAATAAATGCATCAGAAAAGAAGAGAAGGCAGCCTGAGTAGTCTGGGAGAAGGGCACTGTTTTCATTATTGTGTCCCCAGGGCCCAGCAGAGAAGCTGAAAAATAATTGACATTAGACAAATTTCTGCTGAGTTCAATTATCATCAGATTCCTTTGCAAATGCTGAGGAGTGGAGAGGGTAGAGAACATAGAATTTTATGCACAGGAAAATAAAATAAAATACTCAGAGAAAGGCTTGCCTGTTGAAACCCACTTAGATTTGAAAGTTCTTTAAGACATTTGTCTTAAAGAACTTTAATGCGTAGGTGGGCATTAAAAAAATTAATTGTAGAGGTCTATAAAATGCCTTTGTAAGGTCTTCGAAGTGTGTTAATAAGATGGAAGTGTCACTCTGAGACTTTATGTGTATCTTCATTTACTTTATTTGCTGGAAGAGAGGTGTTCACTTGTTCCACACTCAAATTTAAAGTCCCTGTGACTTTCCTGAGGCTCAACTGTTACTGGGTCCTGCCTATTAGGTAAGAATGAGGTTTCTGTCACCTGTCAGTTTTGAACATGAAACAGAGCAAGATATTTACTGTCTGGTGAGTTTCAACATTTTTCAGTGAGTCTCATTCTTATTCTTATTGATGAAAAGTTCAAACTAGAATCTTTCCCATCCAGAACACTCATTCTGTATGGAATTGTGTAGGTGTTTGAGACAATTAAGATTTCTCTATGGGCCAGGTTCAGTGGCCCATCCTGTAATCCCAGCATTTTGGGAGGCCAAGGCGAGTGGATTGCCTGAGCCTACGGGTTCAAGACCAGTCTGGGCAACTTGGCGAAACCTCATCTCTACAATAAATCAAAGATTAGCCAGGCATGGCAGCTACTTGGAAGGCTGAGGCAGAAGGATCACCAGAGCTCAGCAGGCCGACACTTGGATGGCCATGAGTGTGCCATTGCATTCCAGCCTGGGTGACGGATTGAGACTCCAACTCAAAAAAAAAAAAAAAGATTTATCTGTATTCTCACAAACCTTACACACAAACAGACAGTTAATCATTTTGTAATAAATGAATGCTTCAGGTAATGAGATACTCAGAATCCCTACTTAGATAAATTGAATTCCTATATTCTCTTAAAAAGAAACAGAGTGTCCTGGGCACATATGGAATGTCTGAAAAAATCCCTCAGTGTCATTTCCAAGCACACACCCAGCTCTGTCCCCATTACGGGTCATGATAAGCACCTTGTTGATGACAAGGTTGAACACATACCTTTCCCCTTTTGCCTAAACCTGAAGACGAGCCCAGATACAAATCCTCCAACTACCCATTCTTTGTCTCATTATTAATTAGCTAAGATGAGAACTGTCTGTCCCTCTGAAACTAACAAGATCCAAAGATAAACATTTCTGTTGAGCTAAGACTCTCTCTGATTGCAAAACAATCTCAACTATAATTCATAGCACCAGCTACACAGTCACCACCCGCTGAGATCCAGCATATTTTCTCTATTGCAAACAACCCTAATGAAATCATCTCCTCCACTGTTT